>CAUYON010050851.1:0-52656 GCA_963573935.1 Arctocebus calabarensis | reverse complement strand
AGAGTTTAGAAAGGTATGTGGGTTTAGTTTTGGAAAAGTTAACATTCAAGTATAACCCAAATATCCCGGGTCCTAGTACCAGCTTTGTCACTTAACCGGAGAGAGACCCTGAGCAAGTTTCTTAACCTCAGTTTCTCATCTGTAAAATGGGGATAACTCGGAAGGCTGCCCTGAAGATTATCAGAGTAACCCCCCATAGCAGAAACCCAAGTGCTCAATAGTAGAAGGATAACTCCGGAGCACTAGGGTCAGCGTAGAGTACAGGGTAACCATTTTATAAAACAGTTAATTTTTAGAAAGTGCCCCTGAGAGGATTATCACAGGTAGGAGTCCTTTCTATTAAAGAGTTTAACACAGGGCAGCAAGTGTCCTGCCGTGCTAACGCATCTTACCATGAACCCCTGCTGAGCACGTAACCAGTGCCTGTCCACCCTGGAAAGCACTTTTCCTACGGTGTGTTACCTAATTGTCAGACCTACCACGACGCAGCTATAAATGGCCATTCCAGAAAGAGTTGGAACTGGTCTCAATGCACAGCTTCCCGGAGGAATACTTGAAGGATGACTGTAGCGAGATTCAGAACGAGGTACGTGGCAGCTATCTAGGACGACTTCCCAAACTTAACTACCCGACCGCGTATACTCCTCTCTGAACCATTTCAGAATTACTTGCAAGCATCATTACATCATACTCTTATATCTTAGCATTTATTTTCCGTGAATAAGGTCTTTCTCTCACATAATTAACAATGTCATTATCATAGTTAGGAAACCCAACAGTCATATAACACTATCTAATACACGGCCCATGTGCTAGTCTCTCGGTTGTCCCAATAATGCTTATGGCCTCGGTTTCCCCACTGAGAACCCAACGAAGGACATGCATTGCCTTTAGCTGCTGTGTGCACTCTGCACTTCAAAGCCCTTGATACTCCCGAGACCCAACACAGCTAACAGGTGGAGTCACGGTGAGGAGGACATGCTGCATTTGTGCAGGCCACTCACATTCTTCCCCTGAAATAACCAAACTGTGCTGTTTTGAAAATGCATAGTGAATGACAGCATGATCATAAACTGTATGTATCCTTCCATTTGTTCCATAAAAAAACATTGTTTCAAATGAGACTTGATTAAAAATGTCTTTTATCCCAATAGTAAAATGATTTAAGATTAACTTTAAGAACAAATGTATTCAATACATTTGATGAGTGATACAGCACAGTGATCTGTGCAGAGGCAGCAACATCATTACAGAGGTTTGTTCTGAAGCTAGTAAACATTTTAAGAATGTTGGCAACAAACTTTTCACAAATTCTTTCCTTCTGAACTGATAGTCATACCGCCAACCTCTCATCATTTGTAGGAGGAGAATGGGCATGGCGACACTGGTGACATGATAATAAACAACAGATAATCACATGAGCCATTTCCAGGAGAATCAGAATATGGAATTTTTTTTCAGTTGACTTATTTCACTTTGTAAAGTCTTCATTAGGCTACCGTTTCTACCTGCTTTCTATTTTGAGCTGTTATCTAAGGGTTCTGCCTTTGAAGAAAGAAATGAACGTGTGCAGTGAATTTTAGGAATTGTGCAGCGGGAGGAAGGAGGAGAGACACGTGCTTGCCCTGCTTTTGGCTGGCCCCAGCCCCTGTCCCTTTCCTCGTACGCGTGTAGCTTGTCTTCAGGGGTTTGGAGTCCACCCTGGCGGCTTCAGCGCTATCCTGGATTCGAGCCATACACACAGTTCTGCACTTGCCCCACTCCCGGGTGGTTGCTGGGGACTGTGCACTAGTGTTGGGGCTGCAGGGAAGGTGCCCAGGTGCTGGGGCTGAGAAACCAGAATTACGTAATTAAGAGTAGTCCTTACACCAAGGTGGGTTTCTGAGGCTGCAACCTGGGGAGGGCTGAGCCTGTCTTCCCCGCACCTCTCCAGGTTCCCGGCACTGGTCTGCTCACTCCATCGGTAAGCATTCAAAAGCACTCTTCCCAGTACCCAGGCTGTGGATACACGTGGACGGGACAGGCCAGGACCCTATGAGTTCAGACAACGATGCTCTGAGGGCAGGAAGCAGGAGCTGCTTATGGGAAGAGACGCACAATACACACAACCACATCAGCTAAGTGTGGCGGCCGACTGACAGCACAACACACACAACCACATCAGCTAAGTGTGGCGGCCGACTGACAGCACAACACACACAACCACGTCAGCTAAGTGTGGCGGCTGACTGACAGCACAACACAGGCCTGGATGCAGGCACAACACACACAACCACGTCAGCTAAGTGTGGTGGCCGACTGACAGCACAACACAGGCCGGGATGCAGGATGCTTGAGGGCCGGCGTGGGACGTGAGCAGGTGCTTGGAAATGTCAGTCCACTCTCTCCTAGTCAGGCTTCTCCCTGTCACCACCAGATCCTGGGCAGTGGGTCTCAGCTCTGAGGTGACCCCACAGCAACGTGAACCGGGACAGAAGCGGACAATACGGGCCTGAGGGACACAGACCCCCGGGCCCCAGGTGGAGCCCGGCATTTCCGAGCTGGCAAAATCTCCGAATGACTTGCTAGGGCGGTCCCTTCGGTTTTGATGAGCCAAGTGCCTTTTACCTCAGCAAATACTGTAAATCCCACCCCCCAACTTGTCTCCTGCACAGCTCAGAGAAGAGGCGGGCGGGGGCATGAAAAAAGATTCAGTGCAAAGAAGGAATTCCACATTGAGAAAAAGCTTACAACACAAGTTGAAATGTTGCTTCAAAGTCACTGTGAACTAAGAATTACAAGGACAGCGCACTTGTGATAAAGAATTCCACTCACTCCCCATACATCATTTCCACAATAGTCATGCCCGCGTTCAATTTAGAATGGTGGGGAAAAAAGTAGAATCAATCAGATATTCAATCTAGCACTTTTATATATTTTCTGATCGCCTCACCCATTAAATTAGTGAATGTTTAAGGTACTCAAGAAAAAGTACTTCAAATGCCTATGAATATCCCTACCAAATTATCACCAAATTAATGTACTCTGAAAGTTTCTGCAGAAATTATATTTAATAGTAACATGAAACTCCGTGATGCCAATTACATTTGCCTAAGAAGGCATCATGAAATCAGCTGTTCCACAAATTGTCTAAGCTTTGAATATGTTGAAAGGTTATAACATCCCAAGACGGCTTTTATAAATATGGCCAATTTTTAATTATTTCTGAAATTCAGACAGGAATAATTCAGGAAACCAAATTTACTGATAACTATTATTTTAGCTTTTAGTACTAAATCTACTTTAAGTCAAATTACTAAACAGAACTGGCAAAAAGTGGTGGAACGGTCTAATCTGAAAACCCTGTCCACATCCCAGGACAGAGACTGGGGTAGCCTTGGATGACTTCTGCTGCCCGGGGCCTTCTCTTCTGGTCAAACAATACTCTGGTTTTCTTCTGGGAAAATGTCTATGTCAGCCATTCACCAGGTGCTTGGGGGTCCAGGAGAGGGGCTAACTGTCCTGGGCAATGCCATCCCCACTACAGTGATTCCAGCCAAGAACACGGGATGAAGGGAGGACGGCAGCCTCGGAGGAGGCAGAACCCGTCTCTTCTGTAGAAACTGGAGGAGAACCACTTTTTTCCTGGGGACAGAGAAGTATAAATATGGGTGGCCTGAAGATGTTATAGTGGTATTTACCCAAGAGAGGAATGCTGATATTTGCGGGGGCTGCCTAGTGCCCCAGGAATGGAAGGACCCAGTTTTAGGCAGTGTCATTTGAGCTAGTCGGTAGAGAAGCCCCTTCACAGTGCTAGACTTGTTGGGTACAAGAGCACCCACACTACCTTGGTTGTATACAAATCGGAGCAGAGTTTCCTTTAACTTGTAATGTAAACGGCACTCAGTGTCCCTTAGCAGTGGCTGGGTAAGGAAGAGGAGAAGGTTCAAGGGAGGACTCTGAGGAGCACAAAGCCATCACAGCGGCCCCCACAGGCCGTACCATCTAGACAGGTACTTCAGCACAACACAGGCACCTGTTAAGAATATTCCCATTCTTAGCTGGCTTGACTCTGTCCACCAACATACAGAAGGGTTCTGGGAAAAAGTCAGTATTTTGGAGCTGAACTAGAGAAAGCCTTAGAGGAGAAAAAAATAACAGTGGGAGGTGGTATGAATAGTTCAATTCTGTCCACAGAATACCCTGATTAAATATATTCCTTTGCCTAGTCTTTGAAGGTGAAGGCAAGAATCAGAAGGTAGGAGTTTTAAGTCCACGGTAAAGACCTATGTCAGTAAGAGTTCAAACTTGTCATGATATATCACATATACCCACTGGGAACACTCAGAACACAATTCCTCTGCATTTAGCTAGTCGTTACCAAAAAAGCCCCAGCTGCCAAGCTGAACACACTTTTTGCTACACAGAAGATCTCAGGTGTCCTGTGCTGTCAGGCCATGGGGACAGGGAAGGACCTGTGCCCTCGCAGAAGCGAGTCACCTGCTGCCCTCACTGACTTCCTATCATACTCAGAAGGGGAGTGAGCTTACCGCTTCACCCAAATGTACAGAGACAAGAGGCCGAACTGGGAGAGAACCAGGAGTGGGCTGGCTAGACTGACTAATATTTCTACTGCCTTCTCACTTTGCAAATTTAAAGAAAAAGAACAGTGAGATCACAAATAAGTGACTTCTTAACATGCAAACGTTCACGATTAGACTCGAGAAACCATTGTTTTCCCTGCAGTCAGACAGAGGGGGTCGAGTGACCATCTACCGCACATGCCCCACACCTCGAACTTCAGCCCCTGTCCCACCCCAGCAGGTGCAGCATGGCCTGTGGCCGGGCTTACCTGGAATGAGAGGATATCTCGCTGAGGTCACCCAGGCTGCCTTCCGCAGCACTGCCCGCAGAGATGGCAGAGGCGTAGCCGTGCACGGTGTACAGCTTGGCCGGCTCGTCTTCGGGCCCCGAGACGTCGGCAGCGTCAACCCACTGCTCAGCCCGGCTGTGGATCAGGGACCTGCTGCCCGCCAGGTGCATGGGGCCCAGGACAGTGGGCATGCACGGGGCCGTGTCGATGCCGCTGTCGGTGGAGGCCCCCTTGATATAGGTTAGCCCCAGCAACTCGGGGTCCATCAGGTCCCCAGACCCAAAGTGCTTGTCGTCGCTGTTGCTAGAAGTGTTGCTGGAGAGTGTGTTGCTGCTGGAGTGACTAGAACAGCTCTTATCTCCAATCTTGAGAAGAAAAAAGAACAGAGAGCCTTGGCGTGAATCCTGACTCCACCGTGACTCACCCCACCCTACACTCACTCGCCAAGGCGGGCACTGATGATATTTCCTTTTTCAAAAACACCCTAGTTTTAGGGCAGCGCCTGTGGCTCAAAGGAGTAGGGTGCCGGCCTCATATGCTGGAGTTGGTAGGTTCAAACCCAGCCCCGGCCAAAAACTGGGAAAAAAAAAAAAAATCCCAGTTTTATTCAAAAGTCCCTACTTCATAATTCTGCCCATAATTTATCTTAAGTTAAATGGATGTCTTTTAATTCCTCGTTCCATTATTGGCACATGAAGCACCAAGCATGGCCATGGTGACGCTAACAAGAAAGTAACTGACAAAGGCTGTACAGACTGGGAAGGAACAGGGAAGTTAACAGAAGGAAAAAAATGTTCATCAAGAAAACGCTTCTGTGACCAAGTCCAGTGTTAGCTTGCAGTGTAGGGCAGAAGGCTCGGGTCAGAGTCACGGCAGCGGGCGGGACTTTCTGGTCCACCACGTAGCCTTGTCTGTATCTGTAACACTGAGCCTCCGTGGCTCCTGGGAAAACCACGTGAGATGACGTGTGTGGCTGCTCTCTGCAGCTGCAGGGCACAGTGACAGCTCCCTCTGTAAGAGACCCGAGACAGTCAGACTTTGTCCCAAGAGCTAAAGCGATGGGACTCTCGCTAGAGCAGAGGTTCTCAGCCTGTGGGTGGCGACCCCTTTTTAACAATGAAAATACATTACAGCATTAGGAAGGTTGAGAACCACTGATCTAGAGTAAACAGGTCTGAAAAAAGTCAAAGCTTTTGGGGGTCTCCAGAAGACACAAAGCCGATGACAGACAATGCCCCTGTCTGCTCAATAAGCTTGTACAGGAAGCTTAGCAGCCTGGGAAAACTCACTGGTCTGAAGCATCACCCCAAATAGGTCTCTGGAACCACGAGCCTAAGGCATCCCGTGGTCAGCTCTACAGTGGTTCAGCCTTTTCGTTTTCCATTTCATCCTCACGCAAATCCCACTGCCCTTTTCATCCAACACGGGTATTCCCATGCCTGGGCCCTAACCCTCCATTTGCCGAAACCACTAAGACAAAATTGTAAAGGTGGATTTAAACAGATACACATACGGCAAGGCTGAGTCTAAACAAGGTCACAGCCACAGCTAAGGGAAGAAACACCACGTTTGCTAATGGACGATGGTAAACCTCAAAAATGACACTTTACTACGGAACAGGAAAGAAACAATGTAATTCAAGAGCTTACAAATTATCTTTAATTTATAAGAATTAAAATTCTTATAAATTCCTGCAAGTTTTCAAAGACCAGCCACATGCTGGTTTTATCAATAACCACTGATCACTGTCCCTGCCTTTCGGTGAAAGTCTTGCCTCACTGAGTTTCTCTCAAGACCCCCCCTCCCAGGGTCTCCACAGGGTAAATCACATGCAAATGATGAAGAACCACCATGAGGGCACCTTCCCCCACGACACCCCGGGTGGCTGCCTGTGGGCAGAGCCTCCACTATAAGTCTGCATCAGCCACTGAGGCAGTGAGTGGTCAGGAGATGACAGGTGGGGACGTGATTTAGTAACCACTATAGCAGTTGTTGAGGATCAGAAGGCTGATGATACGGCTTTGGGTTTAACACTCATTTGCTGTGTGACTTTTCTTTGAGGTCCTGGGTAAATCCGGGAGATGATTTCCCTTTTGAGCACCATCTCTAAGAGCCTGTGAGGCCACGTGTTCTCGAGCAGCCCCGGCACGCAGGGTGCACTACCGGGCAGAGCTCATCGGCTCTGGCTCGGCAAGCAGAGGACTTACGTGAGAAAGCTTACTGGAGGACTCCTTGCAACTTCCATCTTTTTGCAGGGCTCTTTCTTTGTAGGAACTCAGGACTTTGGAAGATGGGCCATGCCACTTGGGTTCTGCCAGATAAAGAAAGAAGAGCTGAATTTCCAATGTCCAGCGTTAGCATGACTAATGAAAAAAAGCAAGAGCTGGATAAATGGTTTGGTAAAAATGAACAGGCCTGGCTGTCTAGAACCTTCTGCTCTTACCAATGGTTGACACAGAAGTAGACAGAACCTCACCAGAAAGCAAATGTTCTATTCCTATAGGCACCAATCTGACCACACCGCCCTACAGGCTCTCAGGGAACCCCGCGGATCACCACGGCCTGGGGCACAAGGTGCTCACCAGATGTGGGCTGAGAGAATCAAGGAGCCAATGAACGAGTGATGGGGGGGGGGCCAGGTACGGGGAAGGGGAGCAGGAGGTCTCTTTCTCGGAGCTGCTTGTTACCTGGGTGTCTGCCCGCGTCCATGGCATCCTCCCTCTCCCTGGCTCCATCACAGTCCAGGCCTGAGCCCTGGTGCTCGAGCAGCAGAGGAGACTGGCACCTGGAAGAAGACAGAGCCATGCTCATCCTTTCTCACACGCCCCATGCCAGTACAGGCACGGCTTCTAACTGGGCTAAGTAAGGGAAATCCCCAGTCAGAAGCTGTTTTCTGGCAAAAGGAACTGCAAACTCTGTCGGCTGAATCCTGCCACAGCAGATAAAGGCATCTGGAATCGGGAATCTAGTTTCACCACGGAGTCCATAAAGGTGCCTAGATGACAGCTATTTACAGGGAAAAAGGGCTACTTAGCTCGGGGCAGGAGCACAGGGGTTACGGCACCAGCCACGTACCCTGAGGCTGGCAGGTTTGAACCTGGCCCCGGGCCAGCTAAAGGATGACAACTGCAACAAAAAGATAGCCGGGTGTTGTGGCGGCTGCCGGTAGTTCCAGGTACTTGGGAGGCTGAGGCAAGAGAATCACTTAAGTCCAAGAGTTTGAGGTTGCTGTGAGCTGTGACGCCACAGCACTCTACTGAGGGCGATAAAGTGAGACTGTCTCAAAAAAAAAGGGGGGCTGCTGATATAGGGGGTTAAAGGTCGCAAGGCCAGGTGGGATCCCTGCATGCTAAGGAAAGTTGATTTTTTTTCTTGTTGTGCCTAGTATACACGGCACTGATCTATCCTTGTATTAATTTTTTTGATGAAAAAAAAATGTGATTATCTCTATACTGTATCTGAGTGGGCTTTGTTTTATGACTACCCCAAATAGAAAAACCCAATAATCTTATGAAAGAAAGAAACTGAAAAGCTATTCACATTATGAGATGATCCTTATTTACAGACTCCTTGTTACAGATTTTGGTTTATAGAAAAAGACCAGAAAAGTTTTTCCATGTATATAAAAAATCAAAACAAATACACGCCCCTCTTCTTTTAAAATGCAACATAATTTAGAAAAATTACCTGACATATAACACGATCTATTATCTAAGCCTAAGATAAATGCACATGTAACACAGACTACAAATATCTACCTTTCAGCCCAAACCAGAAGTGCGGGCTCTGGGGAGAGAAAGCTCCCCGGGCACCTCTAGAGCAGCAGCTCTGCTTCTCCTCCCAGCAGGTCTTTCCCACTGACTGACGCTCCTCCCTATAAATCAACGCACCCCACTCCTTACTCGACCCCAAGTAGACTGTTCCTCCAGGGAGCAACCTGGAACCACGCTCACCCTTCTCTTCCCAGAGGTTCTGGGATCGGTCAGTTCAGTGCCTTTGTTCACACACGTCCCTGGGCTCTGCCTGAGCGGCTGGCTCCTGTGGACCACGTGGGCACCTCAGAGGACAGTTCTCAGCCAAGTGCACCCAGGCAGTCTCTGACGGTCCTCAGGCAGGAGGCAGAAAAAGCCAAATGCTAAACCTGCTCCCGATTTTGAGCAGCATTTCCTCAACACCAATTTCAATGATGGGGAAACTAAGTCCTCAGATCCTTAATTTTCGTGTTCAGAGAGCCTTTCCTTATCAAAGCAGAAAAAAATCGTATAGAAAGCATGAGCTTTCTAACCTGGACAAGTCACTTATTAAAAGCACACCTGGCACCTCTATACTCCCCAAGGGCCTTGAGCACAGCAAGAGTACAGTAAATGCTTTTGAATGAGTCACAGAAACAGGTTCCTCCCAGGGAGTGCAGTAAGATAAAAATGAACGGTACCCGTCGTAGCCCACTTGCGGCCTCCAGGGTCCACTCCCGCCGGGTCCAGGGTCACTGGATGATGACTGGTTGCTGGGCGAGCTTCTGAAAGGTTTACCAGAATCATCAAGGGCGCACTCAGCTATCTGCACAGGACCTTGATCTGTCCTGTTTTGTTTTACAAATAAATTCACTTTAAAAATGACAAAGAAAAGGGGAAAACCATACTGCAGCATGAAACGGAATAAATCACAGGAAAATAAACTAGTTGGTGATGCCATGGTTATCAGGTGGTTTATGGCTGGCAATTTATCGTACGAAGGAGGAAGGGCAGGACAAGACTTCAATACAAAGATTTAAAGCAGAGATTCCTCCCCCATGCACCATGAAACGTGGAAGAACAGAAACATAAGCCCTGAGAACACAGATTTACAACAACATTACTAATTCTCATTATGTGAAACTTAACACAAGTCACGTTTTGGTTCTACACTTAAAAGTTATGCAGCGAGAAAAACCTAAATTTGGCAAAACTATTTATTTTCGCACATCGCTGGAAAGCAATCCTATTTATCTTTTTTCAGACATACAAAAATGAGTACTACTCGTGGAAACTCGCTTGATGAAGACGTGCTTGCCAAGTCTCCCTTTTGCTACTAGAATCGTGTTTTTTCCCTATAATTTACTTAAATTATAATTACTTAAATTTACTTTCATTTTAATTTAAGTAAATTTTAATTTGATTTACTTAAACTATAATTACTTAAATTTACTTCAATGAAGGAGGTTCCACGGACCCTTCCAGATGTTGCCCCTTTCAGGAGGGCTCTACCTACGTCTGTTTCTCTGAATATGGGGAGTTTTACAAGCTCAGCAGACTTCTGAGGAGGGAGACCCAGAGCTAAGGTACTTCGATGTCAAATGGAAGTAACGCCATTCCTACACTCGCTCTGGAAAGAATAAACTGGTGAACGCAGCGGATGACCACATGTTTCAATTCTATCAATTAATTCTGGTTAGCACCTACAACACAGGGCTTACTACGTGCCAGGGCAGTTCTCTTATCACAGGGACTGGTCTAGTCAATCCTCAGAATGTCTGCCCCATGGAGGTCTGTGTTACCACCATGTTTATTTGTCAGGTTGGAGAGGATGAGAACCAGGCGTGCCAAGTAAGCTAGAGCCGTGATTCCAGCCTACACAGCCTCGCTCCCAGGCCCTGACCTATGAGACCAGCACCCAGCGTGTCCTACTGAGGAGACAGTGCATTCAGCCTGTGTCTAGACACTTCGTCTGGGGCCTGCCCTGCAACCCTGTCTGCCAGCTTGTCATATATCTTAGAGGCCATGGCATCTCCATGGCCTGGGACTTACCTAAAGGCTGAAATATCAGTAGGAATTAACAATAACAAAACAAATCCACTATTTTGTTCCCTTAAAATGACCGATGCAAATTAGGCTTTGAGAAATTCTCACCAGCTTCTAGTGCTATCAGCCTTAACTTTTAAACAAGTGTATTCTTTCATTGAAAAATTATTTTTAAACTCAACTTGCTTTAGTTAAAATTAGAGCAAAGCAAAGCAGTGCTAATTGTCTTGGAACCTTTTAAGATACGACTCACATTATGGTGGTGGGCTCTAATCACTGATCATTCAGCTTTCTTTTATTTGTACTCAAACCTGCTCACACTTTTCTTGGGGCTTATGTAGAACAGCGTCTGTGGTGTCTTTCCTAAGAGAGTTCAGGGAGCTACTCGACAAAGGGGACCACCAGGTGACGAGGAAGAGCCATGGTCCCGGTGGGCAGGACCTGTCCCTTATTAGCACCATGGTGGGACCAAGGGAGACCTGGGCGCCAGGCACTGCTGAAGCTTGTCCTGCTACCCCACCTGCCGACTTGTTATGAGCAAGCTGGCTTAGACGTGATCAAGCCAAGTGAACAGACCCTCCATGATTTCAAGTTCTCACCCCAGAGTTTTACAAGGGCCATCCTGGAGGAAGCGTTACCTCGTGCCATCGGGCAGCTTGCGGTCAAAGGAGGTGCTGCGAGGAATGGCGGCCTGGGCCTGCTGCAGCAGCTGCTGGCACTGCAGCCGGTCGGGCGTCCCGGGCACAGGGGAGGCTCTGGGCAGGGGCTGCAGGGCAGGCGTGGGCACACGGTGCCACGTGGTGTTCCTCCTGAAGGGGGTCTTGTACTCGCAGGGGGTACCTTCACTGTCGAGTTTGTACTCCACCATGGGGATGCGGCAGAGCTCGGAGCAGCCTCTGTTGGGCCAAGAAAAGGTGGTGAGAGAGAGGCTGACAGCTGAGCCATCAGCACGGCTCGTTCACCGCCGTGCCCATCAACACTCCTGACGCTACGTGAACTCCTGGGCTCCCAGAGACAGCAACCCTTTCTAAGGAGCACCTTCCTGTAAAAAAACAACATCCCCTTACTATTCAATTCCTCTCCCGGCAGTGATTACTGAGTTCAGGAATTACGCACACACATCGTCCGTGCCGGTACCTGCTAATATGGGTGCACATGTTACCACAATGCTCAGCTCCCAGTGGGTAAGGAGCTGCTGTCCCCAAGCCCCTAACACATAAATAAAAGTACTAACACCTGGCACAACAGAGGCTCGAGGACGCTGCAGGCTGTTAAATTAGAGGAAAGCAAAGCAGTGCTAATGGTGTTGGAACCTTCTCAGATACCACTCTGCAGGGCCTGGGCCTGCTCACACTTCAGCTTTGTTTTATTTGTACTCAAACCTGCTCACACTTTTCTTGAGGCTTATGTAGAACAGCGTCTGTGGTGTCTTTCCTTAAGACAGTTCAGGGAGCTACCCGACAAAGGGGATCAAGGCTGTTAAATATTTTAATACATTTCTGGAGATAACAAGTACTACCCACTGTAATCAGATTCAAGAGCCAAAGACATAAAACAACTTGCTCAAGGTACTAAGCAGGACCGAGCCTGTGTCTCTGTCTTCACATTCCTGCCACAGATCCTGAAAATAAGGTGCCCCAAACGAATGCTCGCCGTTCTGGGGGTGATGGAAATGCTCCTCATAGATGTCCCAACACTCATGAAATCGCATGTTTTTTTTTACATGCAGCCTACTATACATCAATTATACCCAATAAAGTTTTAACAAACACCTTTTTAAATAGAAGGACAGCTTCTTTCTGACCCTTAATTTTTCAGGAAAGTTGGTCAAGCACAACATACAGAAGGCCATAAACTTAGCAAAAGAACTGACGGTGTCTGAAGCTCTGGAATACTGGCTTTTACCAGTGTTTAATACATTGTGGTTGGTGGAGTCTAATGGTTCCACTGCCTTTCTCTGAAGCTTCTACCTATTACAAATCATGCGTGAGATTATTCTTCCTGCAAGTGTCAAAGTCGTCTTCTTGCTTTGGGTAGATTTCCCATGCCCGAGCCTGGCACTGACCCCCACGGCTCCTCATAGCCCCCCAGTCCCAGGAGGCCTCTAGCACCAAAAATGGGCTAGTTCCAGGGAGGAACGGAGTGATTTCATTTGTATTAACTTAAATTTAAAAACCAGTACTCAGAATCATTTTTTAAGTATACTTACAATAACCTGCGTATGTGAATCTAATTTTTCAACTTTACATGTTATGAAATCTAAACACAGCAAGTATTTGGGATGAAAACATTAATATTTGAATTGAGATATGCTATAAAATATATACCCCAGATTTTGCAGACCTAATAGGAAAAATAATAATGTAACCTATCTTGCTAATAAATGTTTCATATTATTAGATGCTGAAATGATAGTATTTTGAAGATATTAAATTAAAATACATAAGTAAACTAATTTTACCTGTTTCTCTTGACTTCTTTTATTAATAATATGGCCATTGGGAAATTCAAGATGAAATATTTCTACTGGCTGACTCTGCTGTAGGGGAACTAAACTGGCCTGCGCACAGTTCCCTGCACGGCTTATCTTTCCCCAGCTGGTTCACCCCACATCCCATCCTGGGCAATCATTTCTCCCAAACTTGGTCCAAATCTCAGTTTGAATCTACCAGCACAAAGGCTACCAAGCCACGTGTAGATTTGAATAAAGGTGTGTGCTCTGCCCAGGTGCCTGTGAGCAGAGAACAGCGGACTTCAGTGCTCGCTCAGCTGCGCAGGCAGGGACCTTTCTGACGCAGACACAGAGCTGTGTGCAGTGACCCTCCCCAGCTTATGACGGCTGTGTGTATTTACGATCCAGCATCATCCTTCTGGCTCAGGCTGACAGATATTGGCATGAGGCATTTTATGTATATTCTCTCTCTCTCTCTCTCTGGGTTGTTCGTGAACTTCTAGGTCAGACCTGAAGATATCTTTAACTAATGTGCATAAAAAGAATCAAGAACACTGAACATGGATGATGAATAAAACGTCAGATAAAGAATGCACCATCTACATGATCGGAACAGATATTTCAAACTTTAGCTACATAATCAGGAATCAGTCAAATATCACTTTCTCTATTGAGTCTGAGAAAAGTGAAAAAACAGTTAGGAAAATCTGTCGCAGTCCAGGGAAAACCTGAGCGGCCACCAGGTCAGAGGCGGGTATGGTTTCTGGTCACCACAGTCTGGCGGCACTGCTGACATGATCAAAGCCAGCCACAAAGCCAGCGTCACCGTCTACCAAGGACCCAGGCAGCCCAGGGAAGTCTCAAACTTCAGTGCCTCCCTCTTCCCTCTAGACATCCCAGATTCCATATAAAAAATCTACTGAGGTGTCTCTCTCTTAAAAGGCAGACTTCCAGAGTCAGCAGAATAATAACGTTTCAGCCTCTTCTGAAAATTATCACAAAAGAACAAGGAGAACAAGCAACAGAAACAACCAACTGTGGACAGAACTTAGAGACACGAGACTCTAAAACACCACTACGTACATTGCACAGCAAATCAAAGACAGATTAATGTTTAGCAGAGCAGAAGGCAATACCAAAGGGTGTGCAGAGGGAAAACTCTGAAAAGAGGGGCAGGGATAGTAAGTACCTGCCACGGCAGAGTGCTCAGTGAAAGGGAAGGCGTATGGCATGCAGGTTATTTAGAAAGTAGGGGACAAAAGAAGAATGTGGCCCTGGGCCGTGAAGTCCACAGGTACCTGGTCCAGTCAGCCAGTAACCTCTGGTACAAATACCTCTGGGGAGCAAGAGCTGTGGTCTTTAGAAAACCCACCAGAAAGGATGCAAAATCAAGGGTCTGGGGTGCAGAGGACAAGGACACAAATGGGAAGGGTGAGTCACAGTCTCCTAGGAGAGACGAGACCCAGGGTTGCTTCATTCTCTAAATCAGCCTTGGGATTCTTATCACCCCACACAGACCAAAGAGAGAAGGTGATTCTCTCGTGAAAAGACAAGCAGAGGTAAGCCATCTATTCTGCAGGAAAGTTCACGGACCCAAAGAAAAAGGAGGAACTTTTGAAATTTAAAAGTGATAGCTAAAATAAAAACAAGACAAGAAACTCCTCAAAAAGTTACAGGAAAGAGAAGCATAAGAAAACTGAAGTTCAATCCACAAAGTCCAAAATCTACCGAAGAGTGGTATGAGAAAAGAGAGAAGAGGAACAAAAAGGTGGGGAGAAAATTATTAAGAAGTAATACAAGAGAATTTCCAGGACTAAAAGATATGCAAGACCAGGTGATAAGGCCCAGAGACAGCCCAGCTGAATGAGTGAAAAAAAATTCAAGTGAAGACTTATCCTTGTGGAATTCGGACTCTCAGACTCCCGGGTTACAGAAAAGAGCCAAAGTTCTAAAGATGAGGGCATGGACCAGCTCGTTTTTCTCAACGGTAATACTGGGAGATACAAAATACAATCAAGGTAATGCTTTCAAAATTCTGGGTAAAATTTAATTCTAATCTATCAAGTCAACAGTATTTAGAGCTTAGGACAGAGAGAAAAAAATCAAAAACAACATTCTAATTTTTGGCTTGGGAAATTCACGGTCATGCTGCTCTTTGAGAATATGGAAAGAGGAGACTCAGTAAATCCTCCCAAACAGGTCCTGATGCCTGATTACAGAGGACGAGGTAGTGATTTCTTTGTACACCAGTACATCCCAGTTCTTATCTTTTATTTAAACTCTATTTTCTTCCCTCAAGTAAAATTCTTCTTTCTTATCTAATTTAAATTACTCTAGATTGACTGACTTTGACCATGGACTTAACTTTGTTTCCAAGTGTCTAGTTGATCAGATATCACGTGCCTGGGAGCAGTGATTTATCCGTATGGCCAACTACCAAATTGGAAATCACAAAGGTTGGATGTGACGATAGGAAACAAAACATCAAAAAATCCCGCTCTTGTCTTCCACCCTCATCGATGCCTAATCGAGTCACTGGATGCTCAAGTGCTCTGTGGGCTTTTGTGTCTCAGAGGCTGCAGCTGCCTGAAGAATACACATCAGAGAACCTGAGTTTGACTATCACCAAAGTTACAGGTCCTAGAAGTTATATTTTAAAAGGAAAAGGAATGTGAACCTTGAATCTTCTGACCCAAAAGCCAACTGTCCAGTGCTTGTTTGAGCTTCAAGTTTATTTGTTTGGGCCTTTAAGAAGAGGAAGGAAAGATAAGACAGATGGCTGAGTAGTGTGGTCTACTTAATTCACGCCCATATATTGTAGTTTGTAATAAGACAAAGGAAGTTAGCTTGAGTCCGGGACGAAAAACATCATAAATGCAAAACCACGACTAACATTTGAAAGAGTGCTGGCAAAAATCTGTGGCAATGTATCAGGTTGAGGAGAGAATCAGGGTGGAATTATTTCAATTCCAACCTCTTCCAGAAAGTAAAATGTAAAAGGTATTTTAAGTACTAAAAAATGGCAGTTTTGCCCTGATAAAAATTAGCTAACTCTCAAAAGAATGGGTTTATCTTAAAACCAAAATGACTTTCATTATTACATGACTCTTCAATATTTCGCTGTGTTTACTTTTTGACTAAGATGTATGCCACTGATCATAATATAACTTATCATCAAACATAGTCAAACTTGGTTCTGCTTAAAATATACGAGCAATTTCTTAAAGGATACATAGAGAAAACTCAACTGATTTTTAGGAAAATGAAAAAGGTACAAAATAAAAACTAGAAATTAGCCAGAGCCCCCCGGCCCCCCATCAGAGCACCTGCATTTGCTGCTGTCCTCACGCGCCCTCCTTCTCGGTGGCTCTGGCTCAGGACACCAGGCAGGGCACTGCAGCTCAGTAGACGTGCCCTGCCCAGGGCTCCTGAGGAGGGGGCACAAGGCAAGTATTTCTGGATAATAAGTAAAAGCAGACAGACCAAAGACTTAACACAAAAAGACTTTTCTGAAAAAAATAATGAGCTGTTAAACTTGTAATTGAAACATTTTTTAAGAAATGACTTAAGTCATTTGCTTTCCTGTTACAGGACAAACACTCGGACCTCACTGTACACGTGGCCTGACTTCCTTTTAACCAAATCAGATCAGTGAATGGGAACTGCTTTTCTAGTTTCTGGTACATTTTTCATCATTTGCCAACAGGAGACACTAAGAAAATGTTACATGTAAGCATATTGATCTCCTCTTTGCTCCATAACAAATGTACACTTTGTTGACTTACACTTCTAATTACTTACGCTAGGTATAGATCAATAAAAATTCGCCTTCAGGTTAAAAATAAGCATAATTTTTTAAACTTTTCTCATCTAGCCAATAACTTTTCTGAGTCTGATCTCCCTCACTAATAAATCTAGAAGATAAAACATTTTGAAGACCAAGAAAATCAATGAAAATGTGCTAGTTAGTTAAAAATGTGACACTGCAAAATTCTAAGAATGACAAGTAGTTCCAGTGGTTAGAGTCCTCAGAGGAGCACATATTTTATTGCTGCATTCTGAAAATACTACTACTTGTCCTGAATGTACCACCATGGACTCCCTGGGATGGCTTAATCCTATACCAGGATATTCAATAACTTATTCATATCCACGGACTCATGGGCTTTCACCCCAGTTTCTTGCTGCCTAACACAAGGTTTCCCACTGGAAGATTTCTGGGTCTACAGCTACTAACACTCCTGGCCACTGGGTACAATCAGCCAAGAGCATGTGTCCACTCTTGTCCACAGTTAACAGATACCCATGGTCACTGCTATGCCCTGCAGTGTACACATCCCATAACCTTGGAGAGACCCATGAAGATCCCCGGGATGGCCCCAACTAAGGCCCATTCCTTTAAACTATACCTCTAGTTTCTCGAAAGAACCCTCCTTGGAAGAACCCGTTTACCATCAATAACTTGGACAATTAAAAGCAGAATCCCTGCTGGTCAGGGTGTGGACTTGGCTCTAAGCACTGACCGTCAGAACCACCTGTGTTGTAGTCCAGCCAGGTTGTCCAGTTTTCTCTATTTGTTTCTCATGGGAACCCCAGCCGTGAGTCAACCCAGACCTGCCAGTGTGTAGCTTAGAAATGTGACCATCTCTTTAGACCATCCTGGAAACAGAATATAAGAGCAGAGGGTATGTCAAGATTAAATTACTTCCTGAAGGAAGAGCTTCATTAGAAAGAAGTCTGCTACAAAGATCTGACTACTTTTTTGCTTTTACAAAAAGACGGGAACCAGTCTTAAACTTCAAAAGGCACATAAACTTTTATGAAAGTCCTACATAATGGGCTCGGCGCCTGTGGCTCAGCGGGCTAAGGCACCAGCCACATACACCTGAGCTGGTGGGTTCGAATCCAGCCGGGGCCCGCCAAACAACAACGACGGCTGCAACCAAAAAATGGCCGGGCGTTGTGGCGGGCGCCTGTAGTCCCAGCTACTTGGGAGGCGGAGGCAGGAGAATCACTTGAACCCAGGAGTTGGAGGTTGCTGTGAGCTGTGATGCCACAGCACTCTATCCAGGGTGACAGCTTGAGGCTCTGTCTCAAAAAAAAAAAAAAGAAAGTCCTACATAATGTTTATAGAATTTTAAAATTTAATTTTTAAATTTAAAAAACGCTGAAAAATTCCCTTCACCTATATTCATCTATAGAATATACCATTATCCTATTATTTTATTCTTTTCATTTTACATAAAAATAGGACACATGATTCTGTATCATGCTACTTCAAAATTAAGAAAGGGGAAGAGTCCTGGGGGAATGATGAGTGGCACAACAAAACCAAAGCCTAGAAGACTTGGAAAGTTCCAGAGACGGCACATCCACAGCTTAACCTAACCACACACCTGTAACTCTCATCTTCCACACGTGGAAGCTGCCTACTGCTTTGACTTCGCCTGGTTGCACCGTAGAGAGCCTTTAGCTAAACCCAGTGACCTAGTGCAAAGGCTTACAATAGACTACATAGCTGTCTTTTTCTTGTTTTCTTTAGCGACCTATCTTCTATAGCACTTCACAGTTTTCCACATACATCTGATCTTCACAGAAATTTCTAAGGTACAAAGAAATCTCCATTATTTAGAAGAAGGATCAGAAAGGTTATAAAGATGATACAGCTCATTCTAGACAGGGTTTATGCTGAAACTCGGGTCCTTCAACTCCAAGTGGAGTGCCCTTTCCAAAACACATATTTTTGTTTGTTTGTTTTAAGAACTCCATTGAAGAACAGTTAATACAGCCCATATGATATCGTATTTTCCACTAGGATCTAAAGGAATCTTTAGAAACAAAAGCAGATCCTCCAAACATTTTTTAAAAATATTATGCACCTTGTAATCCCTAACCATAGAGAATAAAGTAATCACGAATATTTTAATCATTTTAATGTCTAATATATTAATACTCTGATAATAGCTAAAAGACTCTCCAAATCATCCAACAAGATCATGGGGTAACTGATGCTCATTCACTTGAATCACAAACTCACTCTGGTACATAAAAAATCAAAAGCTTCCAACAGGGAGATAACCATATAATATAACTCACTGTAAAGATGAGGGCAGCGTCACACATAAAATAGGCAAGAAGTAAAAATATTAATTCATTTTCCAACACATTTCCGTAATTTACAGAGAGAAAGATACCTATACGCTGAGTAGAAAAGGGACATTTAGATCATAACCCACTTGACCAAGCCCTCTGAGAGAAAGGCCTTGAATTGAAAAGGTGTGAGTCATAAGCAGTAGGAGTGAGGATATCTGGCATTAAATAATTCATCAGCTTCTTTCCTTCCTAGACACAGACACAGGGGCAGATTGAGTCTTTGTACCTTTAATACCTAGCACAGCATTGAACGGAGACTCAAAGTTCTTGCTGAAATAACTACTTCCTTTTTTTCCCTTAGAACGCTTGAGAGCAGAAATAACATTTTATTGTGTTGCAATACTTCAGGGTTATACAGAGAAGATTCTCCATAGCTACGTGGTGCCTGATTTTCGATGTGTTCCTACAAGGGAGAACATCCAATGGCTGTCCGTGGTCACAGCCGAGGTGTAACTTGTCAAGCATGAGACAGACGCTTGCTGACCTAACTAAGAGAATGCTCATGCTTTACCGTCACCCTCTGCATTCTCGCTGCCGTGACAGCAGCATTTACTATGCAAAAGAGCACGGGCACTCAAGTGCAGACTTTTAATTGTAGAGGGTGACAGCATTTTCTGCACTAGTTTGAGAACTTGCTGCCAAGTAGTAAGGTATTGCTACAGTTCGAGGAAAACATTTTTAAAAAGCCATAATGTGAATAGGAAGGACTCTATTTTAGAAGACCAGAAAGACTTAACAGAGTCCATCAAAGTCCAGATCACATCTGTCCTGTTCCTTTTATAGTAGGTTCTGGCACAAACTAGTTAAGAGTAACTGAATGAACGAGTGTGCACAAGGCAATCGCCCCTGAATTCTGTGATCCTATGTTCTTACTTCATGGAGTCAGATAATAATCTGAACGTTAGACTAGAGGAAGTGGGAAGAAGACTCAGTGAGTGCACTTTATGATCGAGTTGAGTTCTGTATTATTTTCACATTAACATTCACTACTGGTGGGGCCATAGGATATCATCAGATATAACTAATCCTTTTTATCCATATATCCATACAAATAAATTGGAACTCTAGTATAGAAGCCTGCGTCCAGGGCAGCACCTGTGGCTCAGCGAGTAGGGTGCCGGGCCCCATATACCGAGGGTGGCAGGTTTGAACCTGGTCACAGCCAAACTGCAACAAAAAAATAGCTGGGTATTGTGGCGGGCGCCTGTAGTCCCAGCTACTCGGGAGGCGGAGGCAGGAGAATCGCCAAAGCCCAGGAGTTGGAGGTTGCTGTGAGCTGTGATGCCACAGCACTCTACTGAGGGTGACAAAGTGAGACTCTGTCTCTAAAATAAATAAATAAATGAATGAATGAATGAATGAATGAATAAATAAATGCCTGAATCCAGATTTTAACTCACCGTCTATTTTTTTATACACATATACAACAAAACTGACAAAATGGACTTTCCCTTCCTATTTGTATTAACATTTCCATATCTTCCTCTTTGTGTACTTCAGAGACTTGAATAGTCCCATAACAGACAGAAAACAGAAGAACAGAGAGTTTTAATTTTCTAGAACAAAAGAATAATAATTTAGACTCTGGACAACATGAGGAAATTTCCACTGCTTTGCATTAGGTAGGAAAGGTCTTAGACAGGATGTCAACGAAGTAGGAAAGACCTCACACCGCAGACGCATCTCAGTGAGAATTTCATTTCCATTTTTATTGGACATATTTACTAAATTCATTCACACTGTATAACAACTCATGCATAATTCCGATGAGTTATTTCCTTAGTTGATGTGCTTTTCTTAAATGACACTAATAGAATGTCAGTCACCTTTGAAGGCTAGAGGCTGAGGCCATGGGGGGGGGGGCAAAAACAAAAAGATCTTAATTAAGCATCGGCAGCAACTGCACGGCGCCTTCATCTCCGCCGCGAGACGGCCTCCCCGGGAAGCATCAGCTCCCTCTCAAACCTCATTTCCACTTGAAGTCGCTACTGCCGCTCTGCGTCGAGCCACTCATTCCCGGTGTATGTGAATTCACTCCAGGACACAATCCCAGCACGAGACCTGTTAATAAGCAACCCAAAGGGAGAATCCTCTCCGCTGGGTGCTCCCCGGACGAAACTGAACACTCTCTGCCTTCCTGCAAGCTGGGGGCCTGTCATCACCCTGAGGCTGGAGTTAAGACTTCAAAACCTGGGTGGCTTTTGATTCAACACAAATATTTTCCCTACTAAAGCGTTCATTTAATCCAGCAGCTTCTGAGTCAGAACCAAACATCTTCTGAGCTGAGGACAGAAACCAGTCTATGAAGTGACAGGCCTCTGACACGCTGCCCACAGGACAGCTGGGCTCCGAGGTAAATGATGTTTTCACTGATATCCTGTAGGACGAGTCTTGAGTTGACAAATGGCAAAAATGAACTAAAGCATTTTTCACAATGCTTATGAAGACTAAAATATCTTATAATTCATTTATTTGGCCTCGTTTGTAGTCTCATGGTGCTTTTGTTAATTATAATGTAAAAGAAAAAATTCTTATATGTATATACATATGTATAAATATAAACACACACATGCATATACGTGTCCATTTAAATGATTTTTTTCCTCCTGCCCAGCACTAAGAGCCCATTTGTGAGAGAATATAGAGCTAATCTTCCATTCTGCAAAACAGTGCATACTTTGCTGTAGGGGTAATGAAACTAAGGGATGCTTAAAGGCTTTCTTCAAATTAATCAAGTGCTACTCATTTTCCCTTTGTCCCTTCCTCTGCAGTTTCTTGACAAATCTAATAATGCAGAAGGCGGCTAGAAGTGCTGAGTACAGGCTGAAACTGAGAAGGACATTCCTATTTACACTGCCGTGTCGAGCTCAGGACGGCTGCTGCAAGTCTGGTTACGGGAGGCTGTGTGATGCCAGGGTGTGCGTTATCCAGATAGTCACAGGCAGAAAACAAATCCAAAACTAACAAAAGTAAGAGATGCTAGGCTTAAAACCTTCCTGACGTGCAGAAATGTGGGTGACGGGCATGCCTATTACAGAGTGTTGCTACTAAGCAAATAGCTAATTCTACTCCTTCTGGCTAAGGTTAAAATAGAGAAGATGGTTATTACTGATTAATTGGAAGAAAGAAAACCAGTATCTTTAGGGACTAACATTAATGAGACTCATAAGAAGCAAGGGCAAAAGCTCTAAATAAATATCTTCACTAGTTTCAATAAGAAAATTTACATTTAAAACAAAGAATTAATTATGTGCAGACCAAGACAGATAACAGATTCCTCAGAAGAAAAAAACACATCCTTGGATAAAAAGGTAACAGCTGCTGGAAGTTTCAAATTATAGTTTTGTGTATTTGTTGTACATGAAAAACAAGCCAGTATTTCTTAGGAAACTTTATTTTTCTAAATCCTATGTTCTAAACACCAAACACAATGATAACTTAACCATTTTTATTAACCAGATCTCTTAAAAATTTAAAGTTTCTCACTTTAAGGAATACAGGAAATCTACCAAGAACACAGAAATCTTAGTATATGCAAAAATTTCTAATAACTGGCTTAAAATTTACTATCAAAGATTTTCGTTTACACAATCTTTAAGGTTCTAAGGCCTAAATACAGTATTTTAGGTTCTAAGGCCTAAAGAATTTCCCTTTTGTTAATTTTGAATAGTTTTTCGTCATTATTTTCTTTAGACTGATTCCCATATATGTGATTCAAAGAATTCTTGGAGGGCTGATGGACTTTAGGAAAGAATTAGGCAAGACCACAGGAAACACATAAACATGGGACGGAGCCTCTAAAGGAGGAATTTCAGCTTCTTAAACCTTTGTTCTCTAAACATACTGGACAAATACAAGCAATGAGGCGCACAGAAAGTCAGGCTGGGAATAAACGGCATATTAAGTAATAGAGACAGACTGTTGGAAAATTCTGCAAATTAACCAGAGAGGAAGATGGTGTAAGACTGACCCCTCCCACGTGGCAGCCACAAGATGCATGTAGCCAATTACATCTAAATTAATCAAAATGAAAAATTCATTTCCTCAGTTGTACTACATTCCAAGTATGTGACAGCTACACGTGGGTCACTGCTACTGTTTTGGACAGATCAGATCAGAAAGTGCCACCGGACACTGCCGGTTTAAAGGATGGAGGAAGAATGACCTAAGATCGGAAGGAGTATTCCTGCTATCTTTGAATGATAAGAATTCCTTTTTTAATATAAAATACATGAAAATGAGTATCTGACAGTTTTATTTTGAAATAAATGTGGAGTGTGTGTGGATTATGCTAGCAGGTTCTAAGAACACTGCACAAACCACCTTACTTAATCTTCATAGAAACCCCAGGAGGTAGCAGGATTCCAGTCCCTGTCTTAGGGAGAGGATGTGAATTACTCAAGGGCACACGACAAATGTCTGGATCCCAAGCATACCTGAGGCTGTAAGATGGGGATGAAGGTGACAGAGAGAATGTCCTCTAGACACTAGACATGCTCTGTCTCAGTGGCAGGTCACGGCCGGAAGGGAAGGCTCCTTCTTCGAAAGCATTCATTCTCCTCTTGGCCGAATATTTTCTTGATGCTGGGCATGATTATTTTCTAATACCAATGGGACGGCACTGCTTCCTAATTCCCTTCCTGTCCCAACCCTCCACCTATGCACCTCTGAGCTTTCCACATGTACTATTTCTCTTCATACGTTTCTCCTGACAGGTTAAGACAATGCCCAGGCCCAGGTCCACTATCTCTGAAGAATTCTCCCCTGTACAATGGAGTAGTGGCCACACAGAGTGCATCTAGGGTTCCAACACCCCTTCACACATGCAGGTACTTAGCTCTTAAACATCTTGTAAATAATGATTTCACATTACAGAAAAATTCTACCTATATAGAGTATTCACTTTGTGAGAGGCTGATAAAGAATATTTCCTCTTAGATAATCTCACTGGTCCAGGTGAACCAAGCAGATACTCCTCCCCTTGGTTTGTAACAGCTTTGTGTTGATGTACCAAACTGCTTAGAGAATTGTAATTTATCACTTACTATATACTCTATAATGAGTAAAATTTTCTAAAGCTCTTTCACTTGCTTTAACGGCTGACATCCCAAGAACACTGTCCAAAGACACACCTGATTGCACCTCTGGGTACCCTGCACGAGGAGTTCGGACAGCCAAGTGCTGCAAGGCACAGGCAGAGAGCACTGAGGGCTTCCTACGCCTCACCTGCGGGGCGACCCGTCGTCGTGGGGCTGGATGATGACCACCTTCACGGTCACAGAAGTCCGGAGTAGGTCAATCATCTGCTCGTGGGTCAGAGTGGCCACGGCCACTTTGCAGATCTCCACGAGGCGGCTCCCTTGGCGCAGGCCGGCCTTCCAGGCAAAGCCAAAAGGTTCCACGTCTGCGACGATGCCTTCAAAATTCACGTGGAAGCCGAGCTGGCCCAGCCCGTTCCTCCGCAGGGTCATTTCCACAGTCTCGCAGCCTCTGGTCACTATCTGCGAGAGAAGGGGGCTGTCAGAAATGCTCCTCAGCCCAGGCCACCACCGGGCCCTGACAAAGGCACACGCAGGCCTCCGCACCAGCCCTGTCCCCCAGTCCTCACGGCTAGAGTGGGCCCGCCTTTCCTCAAACCTTCCAATGAAGACTCGTCACAGCTGACTTTGACATCTAGTGTAAAGAGAGTAACAGATCTGTGACAATGGCTTCATTCTCCACGGCCATATCTAGTCCTGGTACAGGGGCCTGCTCTTTTTGGACGTCACTGACCCAGAGATTGGGAGCTTCTGCTGGATGCTGATAATCTCCTCCTTTCCTCTCTCACGTCAACTGACTTGGTTCTAAAGCTTCTAAATTCTAGTCTTGCAGCGAAGCTACAGCAATGGAAAAAAACGTAAAAGCTTTGGAAATAACTGCAAGTTTTAACCACTAAGCATTAACATCTGTTAAACAATTTCATTCATCTCAAAAATGAAAAAACAGTCCAAAGCACTTCTAAGTAAACCCTGAGTGGCCCACTCCTGGACTCAGGAAAGGTAACAGCAGAGAGTCGGCGCGTCACGGAGTTGTCAATGCCCTGTGCACCAGCGCCGGGGGTGCGCTGTGACATCCTACAGCCCCTCCTCACCCGCCTGGTGAGGACCACTCAAGATCCACTCACTGGCCATTTGTTAGCAAGGACCATGCAGGACGGTGCCCTGCCAGGTGGCCCACAACCTGCCTCTCCTCCACTGGGTCCTACCCTGGGGGCCCAGGGCAGCCCTAAGCCGTGGAAGCTCAGTCACGTGCCCTCCCCAAGAGTGAGAGTCAATAACAGCACCACAAAAAGGACGCGAAAGGAAAGAGGTTCGCATCCCACTCAGTGCGCTGGAGCACCCGTAACCTGACCCTCCAAACGCTTACCGAGCGCAGTTCACACGCAATGGAAGAAAAACACAGGCTCATCAAATACCATCTGATGACTATGACATCACTTATTTGTGGGACATTTCACGTCGGAGGTACAGTACTGTTATTCTCAAAAGCCCACAGGCAATATCTGAAGTTCCAGGGTAATGAATGCCCCCTTTCCATGAAGCACGCTCTGAATACACAGATACCTATTTAATAAGACCTAGGACGGTTAAGTAGAGCTGTGGGACTGGGGCTGGTTGATGTTTCCATGGTTACCACAGGTGCACACAGTGCCAATCATCTTCTCCCAGACAGGCACTCAGCGAACAGGGAATGAGACTGCTGGTTTTAGTTAGTGGTAAAGTTATGAAAGGGAATGAGACTGCTGGTTTTAGTTAGTGGTGAAGTTATGAAAGATTGAAGTTTCCCAAGTTATGAACTGAATTAATTTAAAACTGTTGAAAAAGTTCTTTGTAATATGTACAATGAAGATAAATTTTTTTTTTGCTTCTTTTGCAACTCTGCTCTAAGCAACCCTACCAAAATACTGTATCTAACGTGTGCCCTGCTTTCTTCCAAACATTATTCAATTGTAGGGTGAAATTTAACATCCATATATTAGATGAAAGAGTACTCCAGACTGACGTTTCTGCTTACTTCCTCCTCTACTTTGGCTTTTTGCTATTTCTTTTCTTTCTTTCTTCCTTTTTTTTTTGAGATAGAGTCTCACTTTGTTGCCCTTGGTAGAGTGCTGTCGCGTCACAGCTCACAGCAACCTCAAACTCTTGGGCTTAAAGTGATTCTCTAGCCTTAGCCTCCCAAGTAGCTGGGACTACAGGGGCCGCCACAATGCCTGGCTGTTTTTTTTTTTTTTTTTTAACAGATAGACAGATAGTATCTCGCTCTTGCTCAGCTGGTGTCAAACCTGTGGGCTCAGGCAATCCTCCTACCTCAGCCTCCCAAGAGCTGGGATTACAGGCATGAGCCACCGAGCCCAGTCCACTTTTCGCTATTTCTTTATCCCTCTGTTCCTTACTACATTATATCCCAAAGTCTGAGGGACCCTGTTTTCCACTTATTTGAAGCCCCTTACATACTTCTTCAGACTCAGTTATTACATGAAAATAGGGGCCTCTTAGCCATATATCCAGGCCCAGCTATGGAATTTGTAGAGCCCATCCAAAATAAAAATGCAGGGCCCCTTTTTCAAGGATTATTTAAAAAATTAAAAATAAAACATATCATATGACCTAGCAGTGCCACTTCTATGAGCGGTTATATATTAAAAAATATCTAAAACAGGATCTCAAAGATTTATTTGTAGACCCATGTTCATTGCAGTATTTTCACAACACCCAAGATGTAGAGGCAACACTAATGTCTAATGATAAAGAAAATGTACCATAGACATACAATGGAACATGGTTTAGCCTTATAAAAAAAGGAAATCCTGGTGTGTGCTATAGCATGGATGAACCATAAGGACATTAAAAGTGAAATAAGCCAATAACAAAACCCAAAGGAATTTAAAGGTGGCAACAGAAGAATATTCAACCAAGCCCTTGCTCTTCTGAGAGTGGGTTCCTGTGCAGGCTGCAGGTCCTTGAAGCCGGCCCTCCAGGTAGAAACTCCACCCCCTCCTGAGTCTTCACCTGCTCACAGGTGCCTTGTGCTCCATTTTCCATGACTTGAGAATGGACACAAAGTTTACAACCTGCTAAACAGGCACTCATGCCCAGCATCACTACTGTGACTGCCTCTGGGAAGAAATGAATATAGTTTTCTTGCCATTTCTCTTGTGCCTAACCTGTGTCAATATCCTCTGGTTTGGCTTACATGTAGTAACTCAGGGTGCAAAGTACCCTGAACACAGAATACATGTCCTAGGATATGTTCCTGACATGAGGCGCCTTAGTCATATTAACAATACACTTTTCTCAATGTTAACCAAGTAGGATGGGGTCTACGGAATAGTGACTGTGTAAGAGCCCATGTGTAAAAACCCACAGAAAGTACATTGTGGTGGCTGGCAAAGTGGCATTTGTTTCTGTTGTTCTTTTCAGGAGTTCAGATAATGGTGACTCAGTGGATATACTAAAAAAAATCTGCAAATACCAAAAAGCGCTATGTATAATGAAACGCATAGCATAAACAAAGACTCAATTCTCTAGGCAGCTAAACTAATCACACACTGAGTCATCCCCAAATGCATATCTAGCTTTGATTATAGTGTTGAACAACCCTTAAATAGTGTCCGCAAATAATGAAATTATTTTTCTAAGGGCAGTAGATACAGATCTGATTTTGTGACTTACATTTGGTAGCAGGAAAGAAGAAATGATTATAGTTTCTCCTTTTTTCATAATCTATAGTTGACTAAATCTCCTCTAAAAACAAAAAAGAAAACTACATCCCCTTGGGAGAAGATTTATACATAAGACAGTTTACTATCAAAGTACGTTCCCATACTACCAAAAATAATAAAAACTAAAAATAGCTTGATTTATTCTCATTATCTCTACTGGATATATTAAAATCAAAATCTGAATCTTACCTTTGTTAAGACTGAGTACAGATATACAACTCCTGGACACCTTAGACATACTCGGGTGGAGGGGGTTTACTAAAAATCATATTTTAAAAAAAATCTCTAAAGTCTTTTTAACTTAATGGATAATTCTGCAAGACCTTATGAAATTATGGCTAGAATATTAATAATATATCTAATCCGAATGGTCAAATTAAAACCCTGCTGTATAAACATGCACAAAGCTGAAGCTGCTAACAGGACTCGTTCCTAGTGAAGAGCATTTCTGAACCGTCAAGTGCCCCCAGGAAGGCCTGTCATCTCAAGCCACAGACAGACAGGGCATCTAGTCAGCAATTCTCTTTTTCCTTCAAATAATGGACAGATATAACCCAAAGTTCTCTTTTGGAAGTTAACTTTTCCAATCAATTTATGAAGGGTGCTTCTCTACCGTTTGTGTATTTATCGAGTCATCACAAAACTCCAGCATTTAAAATTAAGTTCTGCGTCCCTAAGGTATAGTAATTCATTCTCAAAGGGCAGCACTTGTGGTGGGATTTCCTTAGGGAAAGCCACCATGACTTAGGGGTTGAAGACCAAAATACAAAACATGTACTTACTACCAATCGCTGCACAATTTCCCTTACGTCTTCAGCACAGTTATCTACCGAGGACAGGAGGATACATTCTCCTCTTTCATAAAACACTTTGATACTCATCAATCCAGATGTCCACCCAATAACATCCCTGCAGGAACAGTTAAATACAACATTCTTGGACTCTTTCTCAATCAGCATTATGAACTCGTTGGAAATCCCAAGAAGACACTCAATGTCAGCAGCCTGGCCGAAGTCCCGCGCCACGACATGCCACATGATGGCCCCAATGCTGAACAGGTGGGCGTCCTTCCTGGGCTTCACCTTCTCCTTTTTCTTTGCACCCAGTGTAATGAAGCTGAACTTCACAGAGGTATCCACAGTGGCCGTTGTGACAAAGTTCTCTGCCAAATCTTTCAAGTACTCCTGCCTTGTTCGAGTGGCCATTGCTCGAAACTTCTCCGATTTATGGGCTGCGTTTTCTGCATTGATTACTTTGGCTAAAAGGAAGTCCCGAAACACTGCTGACTTTGGAAAAGTTACACCTTTGGGAATTGGTGGACCAAATGGGGGCACGTCTTTTGATCTGGACACTCCAACACTGAGGAAGAAAAAGAGAAACAAAATGAGGTTGTCTATAAGATCACATAATATTGACTTTCTAAAATTTGGCATATATTCACACTTTCAACTTAACTGGTCTATTTGATAGGTTCGTGGTCTTGTAACTTCTGGATAGTAAGGGAGATTTTTTTTTTTTTTATAATTTTATTGAATCATAATTCTGTACATTGGTGCAATCATAGGGCATGATTCATATACATTCAGAAATGTTTTCATCGTACTGTTACAGATAGCCTTTTAAGAAAAATGTTTCAAAGTTTGTAGACAGGAGGTGTTATGGGACTGAATTCTGTCCCTATCAAAATCTGCCCCCCTCACATATTGAAGTCATAACCTGCAGTACCCAGGAATGTGACTGTATCTGAAAGTAGGGCCGTTAAAGCATTAACTGCCTTGTGAAGGATGTATACCTCGCAGGTCTTGACTTATCTTGACCTAATAAAGCAATGTTGCCCCAAGGAAAAAATTTTTCTTGCCCCAAGGAAAAAACTTTTCTCCTGTGGTCCACAATGTGCTAACGAGGTGATTAAGTTAGAATACGGCTATTGGGGTGGCCAACTGGTAAGTAAATGTGGGCATTCAGTAAGATACCAGGACGCAAGCAAGTAAACAGAAGACCACCTGAAAACACAGAGACAAGACCCAGGAGCCAAGGAGAGAAGCTTCTGGAGAAACCACCCCCACCAACACCTTTATCTTAGACTTCCGGCCTCCAAAGAAAGGAAATCTTTGTCTTGCTTATGATAAAATAACTGTCTGCTTGATGAAAAGATTTCAAATTGAATATAAAACCAGCACATTGTACCCCTTGATTGTACTAATGTTTTAACAAAAAAAATAACTGTCTATTATTTAATATGATTTAATAAAAAAAAAAAAAACTGTATGTTAAGCCACTCAGGCTCTGGTGTCTGTCTGGCAATGCTGCCAAACAGAGCAGGTAGTAGGCCCACAGCATGTAGGACAAGCAGTTTTGGGTAAGGCCAGGTTGACACTCGACCCTGTGGGGCTGGAGGACACTTGAGAAAGACGGTAATGCTTCCAGCCAAAAATGCATTTAGCCCCAGTTGGTTCATGGAATGTCAATGATAAAGAACGGAATGATTACACTTAACAAGGCCAGTATGTTTAAGTGTCAAAAGTGTCAATTTTTTAAAGGAAATGCTCACTTCACTTGTCACAATTAAAAGATCTAACTTTGTGAGAGTCATGTTTTAAGAGATCCCAGGGACTAAAAAGATCAAATGTTTACTGATAACAATCATTTTAATCTGTCAAAACCAATAAGGCTCTCCTACATCAGAAAGCTACTTCAGTTGTCTCAGATCCCTTTCTAAATAAGATTAATTATAGAGAAAATTAATTAATTAACAAAGGAATGATTGCGATGAGTAAGCGAATGAATGAATTTCACAGCACGAGCATGTGCTGCTTGTTATGGAGAATTTGTACTAATCCTGCATCTGCCCAGGCTGTTATATGTTGAGTCGGGATAACAAAAGGAAGTGATCTTTGCTTTGCTTCCATTAATGTAGAAGATCCTGAAATGAATTAAGAAACAAAACATTCTGTCCAAATCTGTCCCGTCAGACGCAAACCCCTCTTCTGAGATGTGGCTGGTGAGGCTGTAGAAGGATCTCAGCTCTAGATATCTCACTGTGCTTTAATTTGCAAACGCTTCAGTGAAGTTCATCACCTACAGCAGCAAGACGGTCAACTGGCTGGAGTTGGGGGTGGACTGGCATGAAAGGGCTAATTTTTCTTTTTTTTTTTGGTAGAGATGGAGTCATTCTATGTTAACCATGCTGGTCTCAAACTCCTGGCCTCAACTGATCCTCCTGCCTCAGCCTCCCGAAGTACTGGGATTACAGATTTAAGCCACCATGCCTGGCTTCCCAGCAGTATTCTACCCAAGGAATGCTGAGAAGGCCAAATTTCATTTGACACTTTGAAAAATTATCTTCTTACATTAACCCTGTGTATCCTGTGTTCCTCTCTGCCTGCAGCTTGTGTGCATTTAAGCTATAATGTCAGGGAAAATTTCTTCTATCTAAATATACTCAAACATGGCTTTCACTGTGGTGTTACATAGCAGAGGGAGGCATAGTGACTAATTTTTCAAAAGAGCAATTCTTTTGGTCCCAAATTTATAGACCCTTCTCTCTATAATGGATGCTATATTCCTGCTCAGTAAACTGTAATCCTGTGTATCTCCAAGTTGTACTAGAGAATCAGTAGAATTGAGCATGGGGATAAAATCGAGATCTCTGGTTACAGTTTTATGATCCATAACACTTGGATCACATGTGATGCAAACAGAATATATATTAGACTCCTTATTTTACCCAAACAAGTTGATAGCACTTATTAATGATTTAGATATACGAGACCCCTCTACCAAAAGCAAAATAAACACATGCACGTAGAAGGGTTGAAGAGTTCGGCACCCTGATGGAATCCAGCTCTACCCTGAGTGAGTTAGAGCTAGTGACTTACTCCCACCATGCCTCAGTATCTTTTGGTCCCAAATTATAGACCCTTCTCTCTATAACAGATGCTATATTCTTGCTTGGTAAACTGTAATCCTGTGTATCTCCAAGTTGTACTAGAGGATCAGTAGAATTGAGCATGGGGATAAAATCGAGATCTCTGGTTACAGTTTTATGATCCGTAACACTTGGATCATATGTGATGAAAACAGAATATATATTAGACTCCTTATTTTACCCGAACAAGTTGATAGCACTTATTAATGATTTAGATATATGAGACCCCTCTACCAAAAGCAAAATAAACACATGCATGCAGAAGGGTTGTAGAGTTCGGCACCCTGATGGAATCCAGCTCTACCCTGAGTGAGTTAGAGCTAGTGACTTACTCCCGCCATGCCTCAGAATCCTCATCTGTCAAATGAGGGCTAAAATTATATTCAAAAGTCCACTGTGAAGATTACACAAAATAATGCACATAAAGCTATCATTACTCAAAAAAAAAAAAAGCTATCGTTACTCAAATTGTTGCTATTATCATTATTATTGTCACGATAATCATTTTAATAAATGACTTAAGAGGCGGCTCCTGTGGCTCAAAGGAGTAGGGCGCTGGCCCCATATGCTGGAGGTGGTGGGTTCAAACCCAGCCCTGGTCAAAAAACTGTAAAAAAAAAAAATAAATAAATAAAATAAATAAATAAATGACTTAACCCTATCACCCTTTTGTCAGAGGGGTTCTTTTTCAATATTATGTTTTCTAAAAAGGTAGTCATTTCCTGTAGCTATCTCTCCACTTTTAATTGCCTGCCAGCTGCTGAGCCTATACAATAAATCATTGTATTCATTTAACTGAAAGACACATTTTTTAAGAAGTTTATTTTGCAAAGTTCACAGAAACAAATTCCTCAAGGTTGGCCCCGATCAACTCTAACTATTAAGATCAAAGAATCATCTATTAAAGGCGATTAATTATGATTGCTTTTTTAAAATTTCAGGCTATTATTGGATCTGTCGCAGAGTTTTTGGGCTGCTGCCTCATTTCCCCTCTGTTCACGTGGACCCAGCATTACATCCTGGGCATCCTGCTGCATTCATGGAGGACGCTCCTAGTCCTTCTGGAAGGTGGACGGGCCCTTTTCTGCTCAGGTCGGTACATTCCACTGGATGCACAATTTTCAACACTCCTTTGGATGCCTCGAAGGCCTGCGGCTCTGCGCTGACCGAGAGAGATGGCACCGCCCCTCAGCACCCACACAAAGTGCCTAAGACAAGCAGGTTCACGGGAGCTCTCCAGGGGTGTGTGGAGAACATCTCATCTTTTCTCACTGCACCCCTTACTTTTTTAAATTAAGAAATGTTAAAAAAGGTAGAGCTAGATCATATTTTATTATTTCCTCAAAAATTATTTTTATGAATTTATTTTGCCATTGACATGTTTACGGTAGTATCACATGAAACAAGACTTCGAAGATGTTTTTTGGGAAATGTGGGTGCTTGGACCTAATTCCATGCTACAGATGAAGTATAGCTTCGTGGAATGTATAGAATTGATTTGACCATAGGATTCCTGAAATTAGTGATTCTTTAAGAAGTACTAGTGATGTTTTTAATAACATCAGTAAAGCTGATGATTCACTTAACAAAAATTTCAGGCACTCTACCGACTTTACATTTGAATATCATTACTAAATGTTAATTTAGTGATAACAATGCGGTTTCTTCAGTGGCTCCATCTCTGAATGATTTGCATATGCTATTTTCGTGAGAGAAAAAGTAATGCAACGTACTTTGTTTATATGAAAGATGTATACTGCTTTCAACACGCTTTCCCTGGTAACTTAATTAAAACCAGAAAATCTAAAAGAAATAAAAATGAATAGCTATTACTTATCTTTAGGATTTTTTGGTGCTAATAAATCATTTCATGACATAAGGAGAAAGAAGGAAAATAATTAAAAATACTTGATTTGACCTAAAAACAGCAGCCAATGACATAATATCAAATACAATAAAGCCCTAAGCTTAAGTTTCCAAACCATTAGGAAGGCTCATTTTAGAGTATTCCTCATGGGTTACCTCTCGTTCAGTGAGATCCCAGAGAAGAAAGCCAATTCATCATGTTTATACTAACATTATCTGTTTTAAGCCTGATGTTTAAAGAAATCTAGTATCTATTCTTTATGGAAATCTAATATCTATTCACCATAATTAATAACGCCTCTGAGCGTTCTGCCTGGTAGCCTTCACCTAGACTCCTATGAGAATTTCATGAAGGGAGAACGTGCCGAGGCCAGTTCCGTTGGCCACATTAGAACCCCACACAGTGGGACAGAGACTCCCTATGTTTAACGAGCTGATTTGGAGGCAAAAATCGGGCTAAAAACCCTGTTTTCAGACTCTGTTCTCCTAAGACGGGTTGGGCATTGGGTAGGGTGTGAACTCTTGAAATCTCACGTGGAGACTCTGTGATCTTCATGGGCACCATGTACTCACAACAAACATTCAGGTCCCAGGCCTAAATCCAGTGGGCGGCTTAACTGACAACTTCTGTTTAAGATTATAAAGGAAAATAACACTGGATGAATGCTGGAAACTCAAAATAGGTGTTTTGCATAATTTAAGCTATTTATTCTTCATAACCACATTTTTAAGTAGGTACTATTATCCTTAATTTTAAAACACGACTTGAAGGCTAAGAAAAATAACATAAACAAAGCCTCATGATAAGCAGTAAAGGTGGATTCAAGGTTGGGTCAGAGGCCCAGTCTTACACCAACAGACCACATGACACGGTCACTGGGCTGTAGCTACTTCCTAAGACAGAGTCTGAGAGGAGGGACAAAGACCAGAAGCCTTGTCAGAAATAGTCTCAGATTCCCAGGCACACATGGCCTTTTGAAGTCACCAAAGTAAGTATCAAGCCCTGGCTCCAAGATTTTTGATGAAAAGAAATACTTTACTGCCACGATACTCACTTCCCCTAAAGAAGACCTTCAATAGCAACATCATCCAACTCAAAGGCTGATACCAACTCAATTGTTGGTTCTGATAGGGGCCGGATGGTTTTTATAGGGGAAAAAAGAGGAAATGTGTAATTTACCATTTTGATCTGCATTTCACTTTTTCAAGGGGGCAAAATGGGAAGGCAATTATTTCTTATAAAAAGTGGCTGAGTAATGAGAAATATGAAATTAGAAATAATAACTGAAAAATAAGAATATTTTGGGAAAAAATACTCTACTGAAATAAACCTGGGAGAATGATAAATCAGGGATTACTGACTCACCTATAGCACACGTTTTCAGTACACGGATTATGTACTTTGACTATGACAAAGACATGCTGGAAATGAGACCGGATGTTTTTTGGAGTAAAAGGAAGTGCCCCGGGTTCTTGGAAGACGATGGTTACGATGTCATTTCCTATGTGCCTTTTCCTCAGAAGCTGTGGTCAAGAAAGTGAACACACATATACAGAGTTACCAACATGTTTTTCTTTAAAACAAAATGAATAACTATATATAATTCATTCAGCTTTTCCTTTAAAGAAGTGATTTACAAAAGCAGAGCTATTCTTTGGAAGCTCAGTGTCCCTAGATTTGGCACAAATAAAGGAAAACGGGTTTCATGCCAAAGACCCTATGGAAAGAAACACCTAACTATTTGAGTTTTCTTTTATTTTAAAACTCAACTTGTATTCTCTCTCCTTTTCATCTTTATCCAAGTCCTTCTGTGTGTACACCTGAAATAGTAGGACGTTAGAACTCAGAACATTTTAAGAAATTTTATATTGGAAGTTCTTCAATTTAAAAGGAAGAGACAAAGATTGAGGGAACAGAATTGCTGAAAACACCATTATGCTATTATACTGAACGGCCTGACCTTATAATGTGTGCTCCCATAGTAACGCGCATTTCTGTCATTCTGGTGCGTAATAATTCAAACTAATTATCTGAAACCTGGCTTTTAAAATGTAATTCATAAACATGGAATTCCACTGGAATAATAACCAGAAAACCCAATGGTTTATAATCTTATAAACTGCAAATCAGGCGGGAGAGAAGGAAACCTGAGTAGGAATATTCTGGTGATGCTCCTCCTGCCAAGGATGCCACTTCATTCAAAGCATCTCTTAGACCAGCGGTTCTCAACCTGTAGGTCGCGACCCACAGGAACTGTATTAAAGGCTGGCGGCATTAGGAAGGTTGAGAACCACATAGACAGTTTAAGAGTCTGCACAAACGTTCTCTCATCTGAAAGAAACTTCCTCTCCAAGACTACTTTGGCGCTCCACCTACACCCCGAGGCCTATTTCTACTGCACTAATTGTTTCACTGTCTTCTAATGGTGGGTTCACACCTAAATATCAGATCATGACCTTCATGAGGAAGGGCATAGGGTCTTATAGACTTTCGGCTTCCTAGTTTCTAACAGCAGGCCAAGCAGAGTACGTACCTGATACACACTCGCTGAACAAATGAACGATACAAATGTTTACTGATATTAAATCTGTGATCATGTCTTTGCTACAAAAACATGGTGGTAAATTCCAACACAAGTTGGACTCTGTAAGTTTATGCAAGTGAAGGCAGAGATCTGTGCTCTAAATGTTTGTGATCTTCACTTTTAATACAGATAATAATCCTAACATGAATTGGTGATGTCATTGCTGGAATAGGACAACCTCAGGTAGCAAATCACTCGTTACTAGCAGTAACAAAGACCATGACCTTGCCCCTGAATTTATTTGGCATCTATAATGCATATTCCCCTGTAAAGGGCATTAATTTCAAATTTTAAAGCATTTTACACCCAGATACAAAAAGGATTTCATTGTCAGGTCCCTGACTTGTGATTCAGCAAGATGAAAGGCCTACAGAAGTGGGAATGAAATGTTTATTCTTTTAGAGTTCTCTACAAGCCAGTTAAATTTCTGCTTCATGTGCTAGAAAATCTCTACTTAAATCTCCAGGGTTAAAGTTATAAACACAAAAATTGTCTTACTGAGTAAAGTTTTGAAACATACATTAATATGTAACAATACGGACTCAATGAGGCCCATCATTTAAATCTGTAGTTTTAAGAACGTTTGCAAGATATTTAAGTCCCATGTGCCATTTCAAATGCATATAAAAAAATCCACAACAATTGTATTTGGCAAAGATATTCTTCCCTCTTCTCCCTGGAAACTGAAACACACAATTCACATGCATTGTACCAACACAAAGGAAAATCAGAAGCCAATAAACAGCCTAAAAACATGCCCAACATTGTCGTCCATGTGTCTGGACAACACAGAACACAGCAGTTCCCGCTGCACCTCCATTCAATATCCTTGGAACACAGAAATTCTCCAGTTTGCAAATAGGAGATGGAATTCACAATGGCCGAAGCCAAGCAGGGAGCCCCATGCCTCCTCCTTGCTGGGTGATTACGCTGGTCGCCTCTCAAACACAGTGCGACGGACTCATTAGTCTGTGCTTCCCGGCTGCGGCAACTGCATCAGCAAATGGGACAGTTCTTCAGCTTCTCTTCCTCCCGAAGGAAGGCACTGGGTCCAATTCTATACTTCCCCATAGGAATACTTAAAATGTAAATTAGGCTTGGGGCCTGTGGCTCAACGAGCTAAGGCGCCAGCCACGTACACCTGAGCTGGCGGGTTCGAATCCAGTCGGAGCCGCCAAACAACAATGACGGCTGCAACCAAAAAATGGTTGGGCATTGTGGCAGGCGCCTGTAGTCCCAGCTACTTGGGAGGCAGAGGCAGGAGACTCACTTGAGCCCAGGAATTGGAGGTTGCTGTGAGCTGTGATGCCACAGCACTCTATCCAGGGTGATAGCTTGAGGCTCTGTCTCAAAAAAAAATAAAAAATAAAAAATAAAATGTAAATTAAAGGAAACTTCTAGGGTGGTTGTTAGACAACATTCTGAACGACCTTTATCTCTTTCTAAGCATATTCCTTTGCTTTGTAAAATGGGCCAAAAAATGGTTTTAAAAGTATAATTTATGTTTTCATATAGTAAACGAGAAAATATCATGAATGGTATGTCAATCAGGTTGATAAAATATCTCAGATTGCATGTGAGTCCCCACACTGTACCCCATGGTTGAACTAATGTACACAACTATGATTCAATAAAAAAAAATTATATCAAAAATTAAGCTTAGATTACGTATTTATAACAAATCAAGCAAGTGGTCCATATAAAATATATTATTTCTTTCATATGTATAAGCATAATTAAATAGCTCTTCCAAAAGAAAAAGCAAGAAAACAAGATTCCTGCTTTTTGAATGGACCCCAAGGTAGTAATAATGTTCTTAGTTCCATTTGGTATTTATTTACATATTCAATGTACAAATGATATAAATAAGTCAATTTCCTTGTCACCATATTAAGTCTTACTCAGAATATTATGGAATTTTAGAGACATTTTAAATAATTGACCTCTATCCCTAATTTTCAAAGTTTAAAACAAGCCCACAGAAAAGAACCTACTTCCCAAAATTATCAACAAAATAATTCACATGTTTGTCTCACCAAAATAAATAAATAAATAAAATAACTAGGACCCTACCCAACACCATATACCAACATCAATTGCAGGCTGATTAGGACATGAATGTGGAAGGCAAAGCCATACATATTTTAGAAAGTAATATAGAGAATATGTTCATGGCCCAGGTTTTTTTTCTGAAAACAGCAAAGATTTCTTTCCTTTTCTTTTTTTTTTCTGGTAGAGACAGAGTCTCATTTTATTGCCCTCAGTAGAGTGCCATGGCATCACACACAGCTCACGGCAACCTCCATTCAACTCCTGGGCTTAGGCGATTCTCTTGTCTCAGCCTGCCGAGTAGCTGGGACTACAGGTGCCTGCCACAATACCCGGCTATTTTTCTGTTTTGCAGTTCGGCCGAGGCCGGATTTGATCCTACCACCTTTGGTATATGGGGCCGGTGCCATACTAAATGAGCCACAGGCACTGCTCCAGCAAAGATTTCTTAAAACAGAAAAGCAGTGTCCATAAGGAAATGAATGATGAATTTGACTATATTATATAAGGTCTTCTGTTCACAAAACAGCACAAAGTCAGTGAAAATACAAATGACAGAGTAAGGGTGTATTTTGGCCACATTTTAAATATGTAAAAGACTCATTAAATCAGTAAGTAGAAGATGGAAAACAGAAATAAAAAATGGATTAAAAAGAGTTAAATTTGAACAGGACTTCTACATAAAAAAAATTGCAAAAGTCTTTGGATTTTTGGAATAAACATGAAAACGTGCCAAAGCCTAAGAAAAGTGATTTGGGTACTGTCCACGCATGGATTGGTAAAATTTTAATTCTGGCAATACTTGGCCTAGGTGAAGATGTGGAGCAGCAGGAACTTTCTGTGCTGCTGGTGGGATTGACGATTGGTACAACCACTATAGAAAACAATTTCACATCATCTTGTAAAGCTGAAGACATCCACACCCTATTCCCCAATGAATCTATTCTTGGATGTGTACCTGGAGAGCCTTTTACATGTGTGTCCCATGAGAATTGCATGAGAATGTTCATAATAATAGTCAAAAAGTAGAAACAACCCTAATTTCCATTCACTGTAGAATAGACGGGAATAATCATACCATAATCACTTTGGTATAAGCATACACTGGAATGTTAGTCAACAACAGAAACAAAGGCTCTGCCTATAGCTACTATGAACAACATGGACAAGTTGCTCAAATATAGTTCAGAGTGAAAGAAGCAAAGCATAAAAGGAAACATGCAGTATGATTCAATTTATATAACTCCATAGAAACTGTATTTTTTAGGGATGTACAAAAGTGGTGAGGCTATAAAGAAACACACTGAAATGATTATTATAATGTCAAGGTAATGACAATATCCATATGGGAGGGTGTGGATTGTGGCTGTATTCTGGAAGTGTGGGAATGGTCTATTTCTTTACCTTGGTCCTGGTTACATGGGTGTTTGCCTATATAAACTCTCTAAGCAATACAGATGTGCTGTATGCACTCTTCTGCCTCTCAGATTTGAAAAACACTTCCCCTGAAAATTGTATTTAAACCAAAAGTATGTGGAGTAAAAATTTTGATGAGGTTTGGATGACTACAGATGAAAAATTTGATCTTCCAGTTAAGAGACCAGCAAGCATCCACTATTGTTAAAAGAGGTGGGAGGTGGAAAGCCAGGGATATTTAAATGATAGGCAACCCATAATCTAGTCATCACCTTTTTTCTTAGCAGACATTTCACCTTATATTTATGTCAAGTCCCAATTCACTGTGGACGGACAAATTGGAGGATTGCCATCATCATTGATAAGATCATTAGTCATCACAGGCTGAATCTGTTACAGGAAGACTGGGCAACCACACATGAATGCAAGCAGGTACACCAGGCCTATTGGACAAGGTCATCTGTGCATTTTACTCAGCAAATTGCAGTGATTGGGTTTTAACCATATCTCATTTAACTGGAACTCTGACCCAGAGACCTCCACATAAACTAAAGAATGTCCTCACTGTGCTGTGAGATTGGATGTGAAATTTACCATGGCAAAACCAGAGGTGGAAGGACAAAGAGTTGGTTTAGGCTGTGCATGTGGTGTAAAGAGAATCTAGGAGGGGTTGAGTTTTCTACATTTTGGTATAAATTGTTTTAGCCTCCAGACTTTGCCTTTATAAGTTTTTTTATTATTTTATTATTATTATTATTTGCAGTTTTGGGCTGGAGCTGGGTTTGAACCCACCACCTCCAGCATATGGGGCTGGTGCCCTACTCCTTTGAGCCACAGGCGCCACCTGCCTTTATAGGTTTAAGACCACTCCTCCATTTGGCCTCATCTCTTACCCATTCTAATCTCTCTATCGGTGGGACAAAAATTTAACTATGCCAAATTTTCCCAAGGACCTCCTTCAACACAATTCTGTGTATGGAATTTGGAGGTGGCAGGGGCGTGGTGGTGGTGTTGTTAGAGGGCGGTGATAGTGTAGGACATTTCCAGTAGAAAAGCTAGCACTATGGTGAGTTAATGCTCACATATAAAGACAGCTTCTCTCAGGAATTTTCTCTCATCCATCAATCCAGCCAGCCAGAAGACATTTCTTAACTCATGCAAAATACCAAGCAACACATTTAGCACTGGGAGTGTGTTTATTTGGGCATATACAACAAGCCCACATAACAAAATCCCCAAACCAGAGATGGTGTGGATGTGGAGAAAAGGGAACACTTCTACACTGCTGGTGGGAATGAAAACTAATACTTTCCTTTTGGAAGGATGTTTGGAGAATACTTAGAGATCTGTAAATAAACCTGCCATTCAATCCTATAATTCCTTTACTAGGTATATACCCAGAAGACCAAAAATCCCATTATAACAAAGACATCTGTACCAGAATGTTTATTGCAGCCCAATTCATAATTGCTAAGTCATGGAAGAAGCCCAAGTGCCCATCGACCCACAAATGGATTAATAAATTGGATGGATTAATACATGTATACCATGGAATATTATGCAGCTTTAAAGGAAGATGGAGACTTTACCTCTTTCATGTTTACATGGATGGAGCTGGAACATATTCTTCTTAGCAAAGTATCTCAAAAACAGAAGAAAAATATCCAACGTACTCAGCCCTACTATGACGCTAATTTATAGCTTTCATATGATGGCTATAACCCAACTAGAGCACAATCATATGGGGAAATGGGCAAGGGAAGGGGGGGAGGTGGGAGTTTGGGGTGGAGGGAGAGTAATTGGTGGGGCCACACCAATGGTGCATCTTAGAAGGGTACAGGCAAAACTTACTAAATGTAGAACACAAATGTCCTCATACAATAACTAAGAAAATTCCATGAAGGCTATGTTAAACAGTTTGATGAAAATATTTCAAATTGTTTATGAAACCAGCACATTGTACCCCTTGATTGCACTAATGTACACAGCTACGATTTAATAATGAAAAATAAATAAATTGCTTTTAGCAGACAGCTAGTGAGGTGTTCCAGCATCATTATTGAATGAGCTGTCATATCAAAATTACCTAAGAAGACTTCTTTAATTACTAATATTAATTGTGGAACATTTTCTTTTATATCGGGCTCTGCCTCTGGGCTTTCTATTTTGTTCCAGAGACCCAGTACCAGAATATTTAAATCACTGTGTCGTTAAATACATTTCCTTATCTGATAGGGCCAGTTTCTGCGCATTGCACATTTTTTTTTTCTCTTTCAAGAACGTGTTAAGGCCAGCGGCAGGAGGCGGAGTCGCACCTTCTTCAGGGCTCTTGTTCTAGCTGAGCCTTACCTACGTAGAGATGGAAATCCCTAGGCTGCTCTCGGCTCACGGGACACGACCGGGTGTCTGTGGCGGTAGCCCCGCGGGCTGTGGCCAGGTAGACCAAGGCCCTGACCTGCCCGCTGGCCAGGCACCCACGCACCGCCTCTTACTGTTCCGGGGGCCCCTAAGATGACAGGTCCTGTCCGCGGAGCTGGGAGGCCTACACCGCCTCAGGGGGCGCTGGCTGGAGCCTGTTGGTGCTAAGGCCCGATCACTCTAGCAGCTGCGATGACTTCTTCTTGGTACTGCTTGACCCGGTGGGTAGTGACGTGTAGACTGCAGACGCCAGTCTAGCTGCAGGGCCAGTGTGGAGGGACGAGGCTGAGGTGGGCCTAAGGCTCCAGAGGGTAGAGAGCGGCGCAAACCCCGCGGACTGCCCAGAGCTAGGCCCCTTCTGGCTGTTCACAGTTCCTTCTTCGTCCCTGATCTCCACCCCAAACCTTGGCCCAGCTGCAGCCTTCTCGGAGCACGGTCACTATGCACAATAAGGACCTGCTGTTGTACTTTGAAAACTGCGTACTCACCATGACCACTCCCCCGTCACCCTCCTGGGAGCACCGGGTCGGGCCAGTCCCTCAGCCTTCGGGTCACTCCAAAAAACACCTGCAAGATGTGGACACTTGGAAGGGCCATTGCCCGGTCTCCACCTGTCATATGCTCTTCAGATCCAAACACAGCATGAAGACCCACATGGTCAAAAGTCACAACATTTGTCAGGATCTCTTAGTTCAGCTAGCAGCAGCAAATTCTCTTACACCCAGTAGTGAACTTACAGTGCAGGTACAGCATGATCTCAGTGATTCAGAGACAGTGTCTCTCTTCTCTGAAGTGCCTGACAGTAGTTCTGCTGCAGTGCTGGATACAGCATTGGTGAACTCTGGAATCTTGACCATTGATGTGACTTCTGTGAGCTCAATTCTGACAGGCAACTTTCCTGCTGGTAATGGTAATCCCTTAGGGCAGGCCATGGACCCTGAGGCCTTGATGGCCAACAGCGACCTTCCTCAAAATCTGGATACCTCTCTCTTTTTTAGAACAGCAGCTAGTGGTTTTCAACAGAGCCCCTTAAATGTAGATGACGTCTCAAGTGTAAGTATGGGGCAATTGACATCTCTGGGCTCTTTGGCTATGAAAAATTCCAGTCCAGAGCCCCAAGCTTTGACACCCAGCAATAAGCTAACAGTGGGCACAGATGCTCTGACTCCTTCAAATACCCTTTGTGAAAACAGTGTCTCAGAACTACTGACACCAACTGAAGTGGAATGGAACATACATCCTGACTCTGACTTCTTTGGACAGGAGGAAGAAACCTAGTTTGGACTCTCCAATCCAGCAGGGACCCATGGTTCTCAGAAGGAGATCTTATCACAGTGACTGGTAGCTCATTTTTGGTATGAACCAACTCTATTCCTCACCATGTGGGTTACTTTTATTACAACCAATTTTGAGGATATTCTGGAGTGAATGTTTAAATGCAGTCCTTTATTATTGGTTTTCAAAAGAACACAGCCTTGGACAAGTTTGGAGATTTAAATTCTGATCATGAATCTGAAACTAACCAGTTGTGTGACCCTCAGCAAGTCACTTAACATACCCGAGACCTAATTTCCTTATTTATAAGTTTCATTGGTTTGAATAGATTGTGTTCTAAGGTCTTTTAAGCTTGTGTTTTCATTAGTTTGTACTCTTTCTTGAAAAATTCAGGACATTTTACAATGATTAATTATTGCATGTGTGCTTTCAATGTAATGAAAAAGGCTGTAAGTCCTTCAAGCATTAAATGATCAGAGATTGAGGAACTGCTGTTTTATATCAAACATCTAATGGAAATTTTATATAGTGTCAAAATATTTCTAAAATCTGCTAATTGAGCTAAAAGGAAAAGCTAAAATATTGGTTGGTGCTTCTTACCCATTTATCATTCTAATCTTTAATTTTATGACGGGAGGCAGTGTTTTGTTGTGGAAAATATCAAGGATTTACATGACAGAGACTGGAGTGAAATAATGGCTTTGTGGTGTAGAATAAGTGGCCTTAAATAAGTTTTTGAAGAGAAAATTTTACATGTTTCAAGCATGCTTCTGTGAGTCTTTGTTACCTTTCCTGCTCCTTATCTTCCTTCCTTACAGGAGAAATTAGCATAATTCATTATGACACTTTTGCAGGCAATAAGCATTTGTGAGTTAAAAAGTTAAAAAGTGGGGAAGGAAACTTATTTCTTCCATACATTAGAAAGGATTTTTCTGCCCCACAATTCTTGCGTGACATTGTGCACATGTCCATTAGATTAGTTTGCTAATGTTTTTGCTCTGCATTGAAAACCAGGCCATGCAGTTGCTATAGAGCCTACTGTTCCAAGAGAAGCTAGAAATGGATAAGAGTGAGATTTTTTTCCCCTTTATTCCCTGGAAAGCTATTTGCTGGCCCGCTCCCAGAGTTTTTGTCTGCATTTATAGTAGATAATCGTCTATCTTACATGAGTACGTGTGTTGCATTTTATACTTTCTGTAACACCTTTTACACTATTGTATTTAATACTCATAATCCTGTGGGGTATGTGTGTAGTTGTGGCAAAATCTAAACTACAGTTCATATTAAAATTTAATAACTCAAATTCCAAATGGATTTTACTTAGTAACTATTATTACGTGTGTATATATAACTCATAAAAAGGAGGGAATATTTCTACATCTCTCTACTCTTCCATGTCAATGACCATTGTGTTCTTAACCATTTGCTCTTTTACACCTTAATTGATGCTGGTTACATTCTGCCTTCTCTGTTCCTCTCCACTTGATATTCCCTTGCATGTGTGCATTAGTCCTTGCCATGCATCACTTTTTATTTATCTTTTATTTTTTAATTAATCAAGTCTCTTTTGTGGTCACCATCTTTCAGCCATTCTTCTCAAGGCTCATTTTCCAGTCACTATATTACTGTAAGTCTGTATGTGCACTGAAGTTATTTTCTGGATTCAGATGACAATGTGATTATATATGAATCAGATGATATTGGGGATATTTTATATAAGATGCTAAGGAGAAGTACTACTTTTCTAAGGTTCACCATGTAGTTCTGCTAGCAAACACCATAATTTGCTTTCAAATGTTGTAACTCAGTAGTGTTTACTTGTGGCTACTTGGGAATAAGAATAGTTATGGCACTTCAGCAGTGCACTTAATAATTTGCCATTTTGAAATGCATTTGTACTGTCTTTATACTTTTAAGTTGGTTGTATTTATTCAATGAAAAATAAAAAAATACACAAATTTGTAATTCAAAGAAGCAGTCAGAATTTTATTACGTCTGCCCATTTAAGAGCTCTCCCTTAGCATGTTGAGCTCATTTTAGGAATGTTTTTTCATTAGTTAATTTCTCTTAATTACATTATTATTCTTTTCCTATAGATAGGAATGCAGAAGACTGAGATGAACGCACAGTTCATCCATTAAGATATATATATTATATATATATATATTTTTTTAAGATATAAAACAATATAGATATTTTAAAACTCTATCATTTTCTTTCTTTAATTTCTCAGGCCTTTTTGATTCCACAAAACTGTCATAAACTATATTTTAGTTTTAGTCCATGGAATTTACAAAGGACAAAGTTTTTTTATTCTTTTCATTCATTTTAAATTAAAAAAGTTTTTTTTTTTTTTTTTTTTTGAGACAGGGTCTTTCTCTGTCACCCAGGCTGGAATGCAGTGGTGTCATCATAATTCACTATAACATCACACTTCTGGACACAAGTGATCCTAGTAGCTCTAGTAGCTCGTACTATGGAGGCAAGCTACCACACCCAGATAATTTTTGAATTTTTATAGAAACAGGGTTTCCCTCTTGTCCAGACTGGTCTAGAATTCCCGGCCACAAGAGATGCTTTGGTATTGGACTCCCGAAGTGCTAGGCATGAGCCATCACAGCCATCCTAAATTTTTCTTTTCTTGAAAATACAAATGTTATAATTGTCTGTGGGCTCACATGGTTTCTTTCATTTGATTTTTTAAAAAATATTTCTCTTTCAGTACCATTTTCCCAGCACGATTGTGGAAATTGCATGTAATTACATTCAGAAGTGTGACTACAAGCACAATGGCGACATTTCTGTAACTACTAGCATAACTTTGCCATTTTTTTTTAATTTCTTGCAGGTATCTTTTTTTTCTTTTGATATTGCATGTATGTAAGACATTTAATACAAGACTTACTATGTATAGCAACTCCTATTAACAACAAAATTTTAAGATGATTAAGCCACTGTTTTGAAGGCTCATTTTGTGTCAGGCACACAATAATACTGTGAATTCTCAGAGAACACCATGAGATAGACACTGTAATGATCCCCATATTATAGTTATAGATGAAGCTTCGGAAAGAAGTTACTGGTCCAAAGTTATACCTTTGGAATTTAAACTCAGGCAGCCTGTTTCCAGAACTCATATTACTTGCCATTATGGTAGACTGGACTCTCATACCCTCTTAACCTGGTTGTGTACCCAGCATTCAAGTATCATCTGTGTCTGAGGTCTTTGAAAAGCTGGTGGGTTTCCATTCCATCTGTCTATTTTTTTATTATTAAGTCATTTGTACATAGATCATAAATACATTTATGCTACTATGGGATTCAATGTGTTGATTATTTGTACAGATTGCAGTGCTTATATCCAACTCATCCAACTAATCAACATATCCTTCACCTCATTTACCCAATTACAGCATTATGACATTTGTTTTCTACACCTGATAGATCCAACTTATACTTGCAATATGCTCCATAGGTGTGGTCCCCCTATTAACCCTCCCTCTATCGACCCATCCCCTTCCTCCCACTGTCCCTCCCCTTCCCTCCTTCATCCTATAGGCTATAGTTACGTTTCATTTTTCATATGCAAGTGTGAGTGAATATAAATTGGTTTCACAGTAGTACTGAGTACATTGGATGTTTTTGTTTTTCATTCCTGAGATCCTTTACAAAGAAGAATATATTCCAGCTCGATCCACGTAAACATAAAAGAGTTAAAGTCTCCATTTTTCAGTGCTGCATAGTATTCCATGATATTCATATACAACAATTTATTAATCCATTCATGGGTCAATGAGTACTTGGGCTTCTTCCATGACTTAGCAATTATGAATTGAACTGTAATGAACAATCTGATGCAAATATCTTTATTGTCAAATGATTTTTGGTCCTTTGGATATACACTTAGAAGAGGAATTGCAGGATCAAATGGCAGGTCAACATTTAGATCCCTGAGTGTTCTCCAAACTTCCTTCCAAAGGGAAAGTACTAGCATGCATTCCCACCAGCAGTGCAGAGTGCTCCCTTTTCTCCACATCCATGCCTAAATCTGTGGTTTTGGGATTTTGTGACATGGACTATTCTTACTGGAGTTAGATGGTATCTCAAAGTGGTTTTGGTTTGTGTTTCTCTGATGCTTAAATATGATGAGCAATTTTTCATGTGTCTGTAGACCATGCACCTATCATCTTTAGAGAAGCTTCTTTTCCTGTCTCTTGCCCACGATGAAATGGGATGACTTGTTTTTTTCTTAGTAACAAGAGTGTGTTCTCTGTGGATTCTGATTATTAGACTTGTTGGAAATATAAATTGCAAAAATCCTCTCCCATTCTGAGGGCTGTCTATGTGCTTTATGTAGTATGTTTTTGGCACTGCAGAAGGTTTTTAATTTTATCAGGTCCCAATAATGTATTTTTGATGTTGCTTCAATTGCCAGGGGTGTCCTTCTCATAAAGTGTTCTCTCAGGCCATTTTTTCCAAGTGCTTCCCCTGAACTCTCTCTAAGAATTTTTATAGCTTCATGTCTTAAGATTAAGTTCTTTAACCAGTGAGAATCAATTTTTGTTAGAGGAGAAAGGTGTGGGTCCAGTTTCTGTCTTCTACAGGTCGCCAGCCAATTCATCCACCACCATTTGTTAAATAGGGAATCCTTTCCCCAATTTATATTTTTGTTATGTTTACCAAAAATCAAATGATGATAAATGTCTGGGGTCACCTCTTGGTGTTCCATTCTGTTCCATACATCTACCTTTCTAATGTTGTGCCAATACCATGTTGTTTTGATCACTATAGATTTGTAGTTTAGTCTGAAGTCTGGAAGCATGATTCCTCTCGATTTGTTTTTATTTCTGAGAAATGTCTTGGCTATACAAGTTTTTTCTGTTTCCATATAAAATGAAATACTAATTTTTCCAGTTTAAAGTATGAAAGAGGTGCTTTAATAGGGATCACATTTAATCTGTAGATTACTTTAGGTAGTATAGACATTTTAACAATGTTCATTCTTCCCAGCTATGAGCATGGCAGATTTTTCAATTTGTTATCTTCAGCTATTTCTTTTCTCAAAGTTTCATAGTTCTCTCTATAGAGGTCTTTCACATCCTTAGTTAGATACACTCCCAGATACTTCATCCTCTTTGGCACTATTGTAAAGGGAATAGAGTCCTTGATTGTCTTTTCCCCTTCACTATTGTTGGTATATATAAAGGTTACAGATTTGCGAGTGTTAATTTTGTATCCTGAGACGTTGCTGTATTCCTGGATCACTTCCAGCAGTTTTGTAGTTGATTCCCTGGGGGTTTTCCAGATATATAATCACATCATCTGTGAAGAGTGACTGTTTGACCTCCTCTAGTCCTATTTGGATCCCATTTATTGCCTTCTCTTGCCTGATTTTGGTGGCTAAGACTTCCATTACAATGTCAAAAAGCAGTGGCAACAGTGGACTTCTTTGCCTGGTTCCTGATCTGAGTGGAAATGATTTCAATTTTACTCCATATAATATGATGTTTGCTGTAGATGGCCTGTATCAGTTTAAGAAATGTTCCTTCTATACCTATTTTCTTAAGTGTTCTGATCAAGAAAGGATGCTGGATATTGTCAAAAGCTTTTTCTGCATCAATTGAGAGAATCATATGGTCTTTGTTTTTTGATTTGTTTATGTGATGTATATTTATGGATTTACATATATTGAACCCTCCTTGGGACCCTGGATGAAACCCACTTTGTCATGATGTATAATTTGTTTGATGTATTGTTGGATTCTGTTTGCTAGGATCTTATTGAATATTTTTGCATCAATATTCATTAGAGATATTGGTCTATAATTTTCTTTTCTTATTTGGTTTTTTCCTGGTTTGGGTATCAGGGTGATATTTGCTTGACAGAATGTGTTTGCAAGTATCCTTCTTTTTCTGTGTTTTGGAAAAGGTTAAGTAATATAGGTACTAGTTCCTCTTTAAAGGTTTGGTAGAATTCTTATGTGAAGCCATCTGGTCCTGGACTTTTCTTTTTGGGAAGATTTCTTATAGTTGATGCTATTTCAGGACGTTTTATAGGCTTGTTCAACATTTCCATTTCTTTCTGGCTAAGTCTAGGAGGGTGGCATGTTTACAAGTATTGATCTATTTCCTTCTGATTTTCATATTTCTGAGAATAAAATTTTATGTAATATTCATTAAGGATTTGTTGAATTTCTGAGAAGTCTGTTGTTATTTGGCCTTTATCATTTCTGATTGATGAAATTAGGGATTTTGCTCTTCTACTTCTTGTTAGGTTAGCCACAGGTTTATCTATTTTATTGCCCTTTTCAAAAAACCAAGTCTTTGGTTGATCTGTTGTATGATTCTTTTGTTTTCAATTTCATTTAGTTCTGCTCTGATTTTAGTTATTTATTTTCTTCTGGTGGGTTTAGGCTTGTAATGTTCTTCCTTTTACAATGGCTTTAGATGTCCCATTAAGTTGTTGACTTCCTCTCTTTTCGTTCTTTTGAGGAAGCCTTGCAATGGTATAATTTTCCCTCTTAGGACTGCCTTTGTGGTATCCCAGAGGTTCTGATAGTTTCTGTCTTCACTATCATTTTGTTCCAAAAATTTTGTAATTTCCTTCTTAATCTCATCTATGACCCAGCTATCATTCAGCATGAGGTTAGTTAGTTTCCATGTTTTTTCTATGCATATGCAGATTTCTGTTGTTACTGAGTTCAACTTTTATTTCATGATGGTTGGAGAAAATACAAGGAATGATTTCTATTCTTCTAAAGTTGCTGAGTTTAGACTTGTGACCTAAGATGTCATCAACTTTGGAGGATGATCCATGGGCTGATGAGAAGAATGTTTATTCAGTTTTGTTAAGATGAAATATTCTGTAGATGTCTGTTAGACGCAAATGTTGAATGGTTAAGTTTACATCTAAAATTTCTTTGCTTAGCTTCTTTTTGGAGGATCTATGAAACACTACCAAAGGCGTGTTAAAATATCCAACAATTATGGTGCTGAAGGAAATAAAGTTGCTTATGTATGTTATAAAATGTATCTTATAAAAGTCTCTCTTATAAATTGAGGTGTATTCTGGTTGGGTGCATAAGTGTTGATAATTGAAATCTTATCATGTTGAGTGTTGTGCTTAACAAATATGAAGTGGCCATCCTTATCTTTCCTTACTTTTGTTGGCTTAAAGCTTATTGTTGGTTTAGAGCAGGGGTCCTTGAACTTTTTAAACAGGGGGCCAGTTCACTGTCTCTCTGACCATTGGTGAGCCAGACTATAGTTAGAAAAAAAAAAAAAAAACTGTGAACAAATTCCTATACACACTGCACAGATCTTATTTTGAAGTAAAAAAACAAAATGGGAACAAATACAATATTGAAAATGAAGAACAAATAAAGTTAAATCAACAAAGTTACCAGTATTTCAATGGGAACTATGGGTCTGCTTTTGGCTAATGAGATGGTCAGTGTCCAGTTCCATATTTGTCACTGCTAGTCATAACAAGTGATGCAAGTGTGCATCAGTTAGTCTAGATTTGGTTGGAGATTTCAGATGTTTCATTCTGGAAAAAGTCTGCTCACAGACATAAGTGCTGCCAAAGATGGTTGACATTTTGACTGCATGTTTCCTGAAAACCTGCAGTTCAGCCAGTTCCATTTGATAAAGTGTATCCACATTTTATTTTATTTCAAGATAGTTTATTCTTAAAACATGTCACAACACTAAGCTTTTGGCCCATTCTGCCACTATGTATGCTACAAATTCTTGCTGAGCAGTAGAGGGGTGCTCTTTCATAGCATGCCTGAAAAGTGAATAAAAATACATATAAAATAAATATTCAAATAGTTTCCTTTGGAACACAGATAAGTGTGATCCCATCTCCTAATCTTACATATTCCTGCATCTGTGCCAACCCTACTCTTACAAAGACATTTCAAAACTAGCAATAATTAAGTTAAATGGTCCCCCCAATCCCTTAATTCAAGCTAAACACACAGTTAACAGATACAGAATAAAATCTACACATTAATATTAGCTGAAGCACAAGTTGCTGGGCGATGTTTCATTCCACTTTCCCAAGCACAAGACACAGGCAGAGTGCCAACATCCTCCTCTTCTACTTCGGGTAGGTAGTCAGGGTTCTGGATTTGCTGCATGAGTTGCCACGTCAGTCCTGACATCACATAGTAGATAGTCGGCCTCTGGAATCCATTGAAAGTAGAAGCAGTGGCTACAGTGTAAGCACCCATATTTTCAAAGAGCATCCAGTCTCCCACATGCATTTATGGCAGGTCAGAGCACTCAACTATCTGGTCAAAGCCATCGCATGTTGGTCCCATATGCTGGATGAATAATACTTCTCATTTGGTTTAGGTCTCTTGTGCAGAAGAGTGTTTATATGAGCATGATCATAAAGGACATAATTAAACGATCCATATACTCTGTCATTGATGTAATACATAAAGGTTTGTTCACCGGACTCATCTTTATCAAAAAAGCCTATCAATTCCTTTAATACAATTTTTTTGGCAATAAGTGTGTAGGCTGATGCAACATAATAACTGCCTGGCTCAGCTATGATTCTCACTCCAGATTCTGACGGAAAGTATTTGTCCAATGCTGGGTTGATTACACCAGTGATCTCTTCAAATTTAAACTTCACATCCTCAGAGCCAGGAAAGCCACCACCAATATCAAGCAGTACATGCTGAAACCAACCTCAGCTCCCATGTCAAAGACACAGTGGGCATCAGAGATTGTCTGCACAAAGGTCTCAGGATCAGTACAGTCACTTCCTACATGGAAGCTGACACCAATGACATCAATAGTTAGCTCTTTTGCCCATTCCAAAAGAAGCCTGCTGGTTTTGAATGTGGCACCAAATTTAACACTGAGTCCACAGACGGCTTTGGAATCATCAGTGGCAATCCGCAAAACCAAGTTGGCCTTTGGATGTGCTCTTGCAACTTTCATCAACTTGACTTCACTGTCAAAAGTCATCATCTGGACCCCATTATTGGCAGCATACTTAATTTGAGGCACTTGTTTACAAGGATTTGCATAGATAATCCTCTCTGGGGGCACCCCAAGACTTTGTGCCAATTGTATTTCAGTCTTGCTAGCACAGTTAAATCCTG
>CAUYON010050845.1:0-31643 GCA_963573935.1 Arctocebus calabarensis | reverse complement strand
AAATAAAGAGTAGCCAAAGAATCAAAATGAAATCTATAAAAATTTCAGAATACCCAGTGATCAATGTGCTTCAATATCATATTGTTCGATTTGACATTTTCTAGGATTGTACTTGTGGAAAAGCAAACACACTAGACCACTGTTTGGATTCAAAAACATGATGTATAACTCAAATTTTTAGAGTAATTAACTGCAAATGAATATGTTGATGTAATAAACACAAAATAAATGTTGAAAAAGTGAAAAAAAAAATCTCATAGTCAGCACTCAACAATTGTTAGCTCCTCTTAGTTGCTGAATGATTGAAGGATGTCACCAGCAAGATGCTAGTGTTTTACATGCAGTTTTTACTTTTGCTAACTCTACAGGTACTCTCAAGTTACCAGCAACAGAAATGAGGCCGTTCACTCTTATTATGCCGCTAGAGAGCTTTAGAGCCAGACTGAAACCCAGATATGCCTGGTCCAAGACTCCTTCTTTTTTGATCCACGGTCTCAAAAGTCCCCCAGGCCTCTCAGAATCTCTTATTCTCAATAATCTCTGCCTCCAAACCCAAAGATCTACTTAGGGGTTTGGGGAAAATATGGGATGAGAAGAGAAAAGGGGACTAGTAGCAGTCTGGGATTCAGGTGAAATGTCTCCAAATCCTTTAGTCAAGACAAAGCTGGGTCCTTCAGTGTTGGCAACGAGAGGAGAATCTTCCTGAAAATGAAGGTGCTAATTCTTTAAAGTTGTAACTTCAGCTCTCAGACACTGACTTCCTTCTATGACCAACCTTTGAGGACAGGAATTTGATTTACTAAGAAAGCTGGGGCTACGCTTCCATGGGTGGGGCAATTGGAAACCCCAAGTTCAAAGTTACTTTGGAGTGTTAGGGGATTGCCACAGTGCATGGAGGTTATACCAACTCTGCAATGCTGCAGACATTCAGTGGAGGTGAATTTGTTGATGCTCAAGGTCCTGGCTGAAGTTTCTGGTGGCTTTCCTTAGATGCAGACACTTACTTTGTGAAACTCTGTCTTACAAAAATAATAAAAACAATGCCACCATCAACAATAACAACCGTAAGAATAAGAATGATTATCACAATCATGAAATAACTAGGGGCCCACGCTTTTGTAGAATTTGAAAGGTCGCATTTTCTTTCTTGATCTTTTTTTTGTGTTTGATGTCTCACTCAGAAGAAATTATGCTTTTAGAAGCAGAGGTGAGAATCAAGAACCAAAGGATAGTCTCCCAGCCATAGCTCGGGTGTGGCTTGAGTTCCAGAACTGGGGCCAAAGACCGACTAAACGTAAACACGGGTGTAAGCAGTGAGCTCAGAGGTGGAGTGAGCAATTGTACAGCACAAATAGAACAACTCATAACACAACTAGACAGCTGTCCCCAAACTCATGATTTTGCAGAACAGGAAAATAAACCTCTAAGTCAGAGGTATAATGACAAGTAATTGCCTTAATTGTCCATTGAAATTTGGGACCACTGATCAGATCCCAGAATAAAAGCAATACATTGGTTTAGGGCACTTTGATGGGCCATCAGTTCTCCTTCTTGGCCAAATGATAGGCATGGATAGAGAAAAGGTGTTTATCCTATTAACGAAAATCCTTGAAAAAAATGCTCCAACAGGGATAGCCTGAGATCTCTGGCAATACGTTGACATGAGCTTTTTTTTTCACTTCCTGTGGGATCTCAGATGAGAGAAAAGATCACAGCCACTGTTCTTAAGCCAGGTGTGTCAAATATGCAGCCCCATTTCCTGAAGATGGGTTGCACAGCTGCACCAGGACCAAAAACATCAGACATAGTGTCCTTTATGTAAGTGCTTCTGTTTAGGAATTCACTGGCTTGTTGTTCATTTCACTCTATGTTTCTATCAGATTGAAGGAAGAGTCCTTGGTTTCACAAGTAAGCAAAAAAAGAAAATTGTGATTAGATTTTCCATAGGCCCACGATATCAAATCTAGGAAAGTGACATCTCTTCCCTCCCTCTCCTGACCTCACCATGAGTCTTAACTGGAGCATGTCCAGTAATCCCCACATGTCCTCCTCTGTGGGCTGCAGGAGAACCCTGCCCCACCACTAGGGTAAGCTGAGCATCAGGCATCAAAGACCTCAAAGATTTAGCAAGGGGGCTGGAATATGTGTGGGGAATGTTAAGCTTTCCAGAGGGAGCAAAGGGCAGGAGGAACATCTGACTTGTGTCTTTCTCTCAATGGCCTAATACTTAAATCTCAATAACTTGAAGTGACTCCAAGTGTAGGGAACCTTTCAAAGATCCTTAAACAGAAGGGTCAAGAGAGCAGACTGAATAGTGTGCTTGTAGGCAGAGCAGTAGCTACAATCTGGACCATACAGACAGGACCTGTGGTCATGCCCTTCTCCTTAGGTCTTTAGTGAGGGCAGCATAATGTAGTTGGCACACCTAAGTTTCTATTTCAGTTCTGTCACTTCCCCAGGTAACTTTGGACAAATTATTGCATTTATCTTCAGTTTCCCCTTCTGTAAAGTGGGAATGATATCAGAAAGGGCACTGAGAACATCTCCTGCAAAGCATGTGGCATGGCCCCTGTGCATGGCTGACAACCATTTCTATGTTCCAAGCTCTGAGAATTTGTTTTATCTTGTTCAGTAAAAATGGATAGAATCTAAATTTAAAGAAGTTAATGGCGTCTAAACTTCTCCTTTTAAGAAGCAGATTCCTTATGCTATTGAGGAATCTGAGGCCAGGGAAGTTAAGCCATTTTCCCAATGTCATGGCACTGAGATCCTGACTTTTTATCCAGTGATAGTTTCATGATTTGAGGCTTCTGTTGAGATTGTGCTGTGTTGGCTTCATTGAGCACAATAATTGTACAATTGACAATGATAATTGACAATAAAAGTAAAATATTAATAATAGATTTATTTAAAGTTATCAAAGTATGTTGCTAAGAATAAAAATGATGCATAAAAACTTAAGTCTAAGTAAAGCCCCCATGGTATTCACAGGAAAAGTTAAAAGTACTGGCCAGAACAATTAAACAAGAGGAAAAAATAAAGGACATCTAAACTGGAAGGAGGAAGTTGAATTATCCATGTTTGCAGATGACATAATCTTGTACCTAGAAAAACTGAAAGACCCCATGAAAAATCTCTTAGAACTGATAAATAAATTCGGTAAAGTTGCAGAATACAAAATCAATGCATAAAAATAATTAGTATTTATATATGCCAACAGCATGTATATATGCGAACAACCTGAAAAAGAAATAAAAAGCAAATTCCATGAACGATAGCTACAAAACATACAATACCTAGAAATCACCATAATCAAATAAGTGGAAGACGTGTACACAGGGAAAGTTATAAAACTCTGATGAGAGAAATAGAAGAGAACATAAAAAATGGAAAGATATTCATACTCATAGATTGGAAGAATTAATGTTAAATTGGAAGATTGGAAGAATTAATGTTAAATTGGAAGATTGGAAGAGTTGAGGTTTATACTACATAAAGCAATTTACAATTCAATGTAATCCCTACCAAAATGCTAATGATATTCTTAATGGAAATACAGAAATAAATTCTAAAATTTATAAGAAACCACCAAAGACCCCAAACAGCCAAAGCAATCCTGAGGAAAATGAACAAAGCTGGAGGCATCACATTACGTCTTTCAAAATGTACTACGAAACTCATGTTTATCTGGATGGAGCTGAAACATATTCTTCTTAGTAAAGTATCTCAAGACTGGAAAAAAAAATATCCAATGTACTCAATATTATTATGAAAACAACATGTAAACACTTACACATTCATAAGAATGATAAAACACAAAGATAGTTCAGAAAGAAAGAGGGGAGAGGAAGAAGGTGGGGAAGGGGGAGGGCTAGTGGAGGGAGGGTATTTGGTGGGATCTCACCCAATGTACACAATGCAAGGGTACATTTCAAAACAACTAAGAGTATATTATAAATGTCTTACCACAAAAATAAGTAAGTGAGGTGATGGTTATAGTAATTTTATTTAAGCATTACACATTGCATATCAAATCATCATATTATACCCCATAAATGTATACAGTTATGATTTAATAAAAATTAAGTTAAAAAGATAACCATTATGTGCCTGTAACAATTAAAAATAAAAACAAATTTAATGTAAAATAAAAATACAGTAACCAAAACAGCATACTACTGGTATAAAAACAGACACACGAAGCAAAGGGATGGAATGGAGAACCCAGCCAAATCCAAGCTTGTACAGCTAACTCTTCTTTGACAAAAGTGTTAAGGACACACATTGGGGAAAGGACAGCGTTTTCGAAAAATGGGGCTGGGAAAACTGAATAGCAATATGCAGAAGAATGAACCAGACCCCATCTCCCACTACACACAAAAAATCAGATCCACATAGATTAAAGACATAAATCTCAGAACCAAACTGTGAAACTACTAGAAGAAAACATTGGGGCAATACTCTAGAATGTTGGTTGGGGCAAAGATTTTTTTTTTTGTAAGAGATCAAAAGCATAGGCAACCAAAGCAAAAATAGATAAAATAGATAACTAGGATTATCTCAAGCTAAAAATCTCCCCCGGAGCAAAGGAAACAATCAACCAAGTGAAGAGGCAACTCACAGATGGGAGAAAATATTTTCAAACTACCCATCTGACAAGGGATTGGCAATCACAATATATAAGCAACTCAAAAAACTCAATAGCAAAAACCCAAATGATCCAATCAAAAATAGGCAAAAGATTTGAACAGACATTTCTCAAAAGAAGACATACAAATGGCCAACAGGTATATGAAAGTAATGCTCAACATCGCTAATCATCAGAGAAATGTACATAAAAAATGCAAAGAGATGTCATCTCACCCCAGTTAAAATGGCTTTTTAAAATGCCCTCCAAAAGGGAGGCAGTAACAGATGTTGGCAGGGATGTGGGGAAAGGAGAAGCCTCATACACTGTCGGTGGGAATGTAAATTATTACAGTAGAGAGAATAATACAGAGATTTCTCAAAAAACTAAAAAATATAAGTACCATGTGATTCAGCCAGCAATTCCACCACTCGGTATATATTGAAAAGAAAGGAAATCAGCATATCAAGGAGATGCCTACACTCCCATGTTCATTGCAACATTATTCACCATGGCTAAGATGTAGAATCAACCTAAGTGCCATTAACAGATGAATGGATAAAGAAAATGTGGTGCATAAACACGCAATAAAATATTATCCAGTCATAAAAAGAATGAAATCCCATCAATTTGCAGCAACATAGATGGAACTGAGGGTCATTGTGTGAAGTGAAATAGGTCAAGCCCAGAAAGACATAAAGTTACGTGTTGTGATGCATCCGTGGAGCTAAAGATAGAATCTCATTGAAGATAGAGAGTAGAATGCTAGTTACCAGAGGCCAGAAATGGGGGGTTGATGAGGGGAAAAAAATCATAAATGTATTTATTACCATTGCACTATACGCTTATAAATGGTAAAGGTGGTAAATTATATGTTTATTTCAATAAAAAAAGTTTTAAAAATTAACATTTTAAAATTATAAGAATTTGTGCTTATTGTTGAAATTTTAGTGAATACACATACATACAACATTTAAATCACACTTGATTCCACCACCCTAATTATCCCCTCATTTTCACTCTATTTCCTTCTGATTTTTACTGGAGTATGGTATTCTGTTTCTTTTGATATCTTTATGATTATGTTAATTATTTTGTGCCCTGGAGTTTTATTTGTGTACCACGATCTTTTCTTCATCTAATTAAAATTCTTAAAAATATTTTATTTTATTTTTTTTGACCAAGGTGAAATGTATCTATTTAAATAGACTTATGTAAGCTTATCTACTCACATAAAATGGAAATCTTACTGGAATTTTTGATGTTGATGAATATAATCTTTCTTACATCAATAAATACCATCCACATTTAAGAAGTACAAACAGTTTTATACCATTTTTCAGATTTTTATATCCATTTATAATACAATGTAGAACTGAAGTCTAGTATTCATACAAAAGTTTTCTTAGTCCTTGTTAAGTTAGTAGATTGGTCTTTCTTCTGTATTTATAAGTTGTATACTTTTAATTGACTTTGAAGCACTAATAGTTGAAGATTCTTAAAAATATTTTAATGTTTGCCTAGTATGAGTGTAATATCACCTCTTTAAACTAACCTATGATTTTGAATATTTAGATTATTTACATTTTTTGTGAATATAAATTACACTTCTTAAAACAAAATATTTACATATATCTTTGTATAGTTTTATCAAAAGCAGCACATAATTTACCTAGCATTTGCTTTGGATAGACTGCTGAATGTTTGTTTGCTCAGTTGAAAGAAACGAACATTTTGAAGATTCTTTGCACCTCTTGTTATCCCAGATGGAGTTTTGAACCTTGTCTATGCAGCTCCTGAACCTAGGTCCTATTTCCTGGCTCAATCTTTCATTTTGTTCCCTGGATCTGATGCCCCTGTGGTGCTGAACTCCTTTCCTACTCTTTCTGCATACCTCTTTGTTATTCTGGGCCATAAATCTACTGACCAAATCTGGCCTATGCTCTAGATTCATCTTCAATCCTCTGGAGGGGATTGGGATGAGAAATTGGACTCCTTTGAGAAATTTCCCTCTGGTCTTACAACCTGTAAAAATTTATGACATGACCATTGCCTGGCAGACTTCTGAAATTCTCTCTGAAGACCCTGTCTTGTTCCTACCTTGTCATGGGAGCAATGAAGGGAACCATGTGACCTTCTGCCATCTGTGTGTCTCTGTCCCAGGGCCAACACCTGATTTGTGGGATGGCACTGCAGGCCTGGATCTTCAAGTGCCATTGCTTTTCTTTAGCCACAAGCCCTTATTTACTCAACAGTCACTTAATAGCTCAGTCACCTAAGAGAGCAGTTGCTGAATATCCCTTTCTATCAATTTTCCCATCTGCGGAGTGGGGACTGTGATTCCTGGGCTGACAGGGTGTTGTTGTGAGCATTAATGAATGTTTTGAGGCAGTTGAGATCTACAGATAAACAAACCTCAAGAAGTACAAAGCGCTAATGAGGCTGCTGTTGAGCAACTTGCCTTGAGAGACTGCTTTGTTTCCCACACAGGAGGCATGGGTTCCTAATCCCTGGGCAGCTGGATGTTTTCTGGCTGTGTCTGGATGAACCAAAACAGCAGATTCCGAAGGGAATTTTCTTTAGATGCATGTAGCTCTCAGGTTAAAGGGAGACTCAAAATTAGGTCTAAAGCAATACCAAAATAGTCCCCAGCGAGCCCGATGACAGCACCCCTTGATATGGTTACTTGGCACTTTCTAGAACAATGTGTGCCTAAGTGTGGAGTGAATACCACCCATGACATGCAGTTTGTTTTAGATGGTCCGTGATGAACTTTTAATAACTTTTCATAGTTACACATTTTTTGGTGGTTATTTTCTACCTCTAGCAAGTGACACTTCTTTTTCATTTGTCATAATAAGAATAACCCTGTCTACCGAGGGCTTACGAAGTACCATTTTAAGTGCTTTTGGGGAAAGCATTTGATCATTGCAACAGAGCAGTAAGAGATTGGATACTCTCATTGCTTTCTTTGTACACATGAAGATATAGAGATGCAGAGACTTAAGAAGTCTTACACACTGCCCAAACATAGACAGTTGATGGGGTTTCTATCAGGAAGTTTGGCCCGGGAGCCCATGTTTCTGTTAATCACCCTGTAAAAATTCCTTTCAATATATTTTCATTTATGGTTCTGATGTAAAGATATTAAAATAGATTTATTTAAAGTTGCAAAAGCATATTGATTAACATAAAAATGATGCATAAACGATCAAATCAAAGGTCAGGTGTGGTGGCTCATGTCTATAATCCCCACACTCTGGGAGGACAAGGTGGGTGGATCTCCCAAGCTCAGGAGTTTGAGAGCAGCCTGAGCAAGAGCGAGCCCTGTACAAAAAATAGAAAAGCTAGCAGGGTGTTGTGGTGGGCCTCTGTAGCCCTAGCTACTGGGGAGGCTAAGCCAGAGGATCTCTTAAGCCCGAGAATTTGAGGTCGTTGTGAGCTATGATGCCGCAGCACTCTACCTAGGGAGAGAGTGGGAACAACAACAACGGAAAATAAATAAAAAATATTGAGATGGTTTGAGGATATGATGGACATTGTGGGGGACATCCCATGATTGATGAGCAGTGTGCCTTAGAGGGTGGTCTGGTGACCACTGAGTCAGCATTCCCTAGAAGCTGCTTAGAAATCCAGATCAGCCTCAGAAGGGCCCCTAGAACATTCCTTCAGCTCTGTGGACAACACCTCTGACTCTGGCTATTGCTGGACTATTGCAACCACTGCTACCATGAAATGCGTCTAACCCCTGCCTGCATGTTGGTACCGGCATGCGAGCTCCAGGTAGGCTGTCGCTGGGCCTACCCAGTGTCTCAGATCCAAAGGACAGATCAAGTATTATCTCTCTCCCAAGGTGGGAGGTGATCCGAGACATCCTAATACTCGTGAAATTCTCTTCAAATAGTCAGAGTTGATCGTTGAGAAGAAAAGAGAGAAGAGAGCATGGGAGAGAGAAACACAGGAGAGAGATCTGCTATTTCCCAGCCTGTTGAAAATTCAAAGTGCTTTTTTCTTGTTCACATTTACATGGTGAAATTCAGGACAGTAAATCGGTGGGAAGTGGGCCAGCCGGTCCACAGGGCCCGAGGGACTTCACATATCAATTTGCTTGTTTGTTTATCAGTTCTAGCATATTTCATGTTCACTGTGTGCTGCTCTCTGTGCTCAGCTCCAGGGACATGTTGGTGAATGTGACACAGTTCTCATCCGAAAGGACCCCTCGGCCTAGTGAAATTCAAAGGTGGGATCCAAGAGGCAGGAGCAGGCTGACAGCAGACAGCTGAGTCTGGGAACTGCACGGGGGCAGGAATTGACAGATTATGTGTGTGACCTGAATCTCCGGGAGGAGGTGACCTGCTTACATCTCACAACTAGCTAATCATTGACGTCTTCACATTCACATTCAGAAGTCTCCCTTCAACATAGCAATTCTGGGCAAAGCAGAGCAGGGTACAGTAGCTTAGCGAGATGGGGAGATCCTGGCTCTGGGGTCCTGCGTTTTCTACTTGCAAGCTAGCTGACATTGGCTTAGCCTTATCTAACTTCTGAGCTTTAATCTTCCATCTATAAAATGTGGGTAACCATACTCAGTTCCCGGTGTCATGTGGAGACTGATAGAAAGCAAATCTGAAGAACAAAAGTGCCCTATATAATACTGGACACAGTAGGTGCCCAATAAACGCTAGCTATGGAGAAAGAAGCCTGAGACAGGGTCACCGCCTTTAAGGAACTTGTTCTTTACCTGAAGGGGGTGAAATGGAGGACAGGGTCTGGGAGACTCCGTGTGTAAGAGAAGGAATTATTACAAATCCTTGTGAGCTGGGCTATCTGTGCACCCAGAATTCAGAGAAGAGAGAATGCTGTGTGGGGAGGAGTCAAACACTCCCAGGGTGCGGGCTTTGGTTCTATAACCCAAGTCCGTGGGTTCATACCTGAATTTCACCTCCCTTATTGGCAATGTGTTTTGGGCAAGGATATGTTATTTAATGTCATTAAGCTTCAGTCTTTTGTGCTTAAAATGGGGTAACAATGCTACTTACTCATTGGATACTGCTGAAAGTTAAATGAGCAGATCTATAGAAAATGCTAGCACAGTGCCTTGCACTTAGCAATAGTGGATATTATCACGATGAAACTGAGCCTTGGACAAGGAATATATAAAACCCACCTCTTTGCAGTTGTAGATGGGACTAAATGAGATGGTGCACCTCAGGTGTCCAGCACACTGGCTCACAGTGGGTGTTCCCTAGGTGTCCCTTCCCTCTAGGGGAAGGAAGGATAATGCTTCTGATGTTTTTATTTTAATCTCCCTTAGCCCATAGCGCAGAGCCTGGCTCAAGTCACCTGGGAGGATGAGAACAAGTTAACAGGTGAAAGCAGGGACATTCTAAGAAGGGGAATAGCACCAGTAAAAACAGGAGTGCAAAATTGTTCAAATCAAAGAATTCAGAATACCTTTCATTCTTTGTAAGGTTAGTTAAGGTCTATTTGTCTCCTCCTGGTGGCCATCAGAAGCAAATTCAGCTGGCTCCTTCGGGAAAGGTGTCCGCAGGTTGGGCAAGATCGCGTTGCTCACCTGAGGCTCCGGGAGGTGTGCTCTGGCTGTGATTCAGCCCTGCAGAACGATTCATGACCTGTCTCCACTGCAGCGACTTGCTCTTGGTGACATTTCCCGAACAAACAGTGCCATAAGAACAGGCCCAGAAACTCAAGAAAGAGCTAGTTACTTCGTCTCTTCTCTCTTTATCCATCCAAATCCTTTGGAACTCTGCTCTTTGGTTTCTTCCCTCAGGGACATTAGCAAGGATTCTCCTCTTTCCTGTGTGGTTTTGGGCAATTAATCACATAACAATGACAATAATGACAGGAACTGTCCTGAATTTCCAGAAGGTAGACCCCTGGGGTGGGCAGGAAATGGCTTTTGGAGGCTGTAAAACCTTGTTCAAAGTCTCTTTAGAAGGGAACACTTCAGTTCTTACTAGAATAAAGAGCAAGGATGGCCAAGGAGGCTCTCGGACAATTCCATTTGGCCCATTGGGTTCAGGTAGCTGGGGGTTTGAGAGCTTCTGTTTATGGTGGGGGCCAGCACAAAGGTAGCAGCCTGGGTCCCCCACAAATGAGATCAATAAGATTTGCTTCTCTTTCACTTAACCCATGTCTCTGTCTTCCTGCTCTGAGTGGTTTGATATTGTCTCACTTTCTATCTGTGAAGCTTGTCTGTCTTGTTGCTCATTACAAAGACCTGAAAAGCAGAAGCTGCCCCTGTTACAACCCACTGGGGAGCCCACAGCATTTCCACATCACGTGCACATCGAGAAGCCTGAGAAGGCTGGTGGTGGTCACCTGGACTGGCCACTCCTCCCGGGTGCCGCTGCATGTTCTGTGGTAGGCTGGCCTCTGCTCTGAGTTTCCAACTAGCATCCTCTTGGCTGTCTGTTACTTTGTGCTCTGCTTGGAATGTTTTCCCTGCTCTTCTCTTTGTGGCTAACTCCCATTTTATACATTAAGACCAATCTTAAATGTCTCCTTTAAGAAATCTTTCTCACTTATCCCTTTGGTTCCTTCTGGAATGACCATGTCTCATCACCCCTGTGTCCCGCAGTGCCTCAAACCTTTCGGATACAGCACAGACCTCATGCTGTTGTCATTATCCCCCTCTGTCTCCCACAAGACTGTGAGCTTCTTGGGAGCAGGGATCATGTCTTAGCTCCCTGAGCATCTGGCACATGGGAGATGCTTTGGGAACATATTTTCCATGAATTATTCATAGTATGGTTTGATTTCTGTGATGGATCTTCCTATACACCTGGGCCTCATGCCTACTGAGTTGCTTATCTGTGGACTCCAGCTCCTGGGACATTCTGTTCTAGAATAACCTTAACAGAAGCTTCCACAGTCTCTACTGGAGTGTTGTGTGTGGTATGAGCTGACATGGTTATTTGTCCATCCCATTCTATTGTTTAATAACCATTGTCATAAAGCCCTTTTGGCATACCATTAGTAATGATAATAAACTATTTATGTGAGTTAGAATTAGATTCAGTTGTTGGTAATAGAAAGTCAAAGTGAAAGTGGCTTAAATAGATATTTATCCTCTCTCATATAAATATCCATAGCCAATCCAAGATTGCTAAGATAGTTCTGCTCTAGAAAAGTCCAACAGGGACCTATGCCATTATAACCCTTCACTCCACTCTCCCTAGGGCTTAGCTGCTGCCTTCCTGGCCTGAGAGGGAGTTTTGGTAGTTGCATGATCATTCCAGAGGCTGATGGAGGAAGGTGGGAATACGTGTGCAGAATTGAGTGGGCTGTCTCTCTCTTGTTGAGTTCCCAGATTCAACAAGAACCACCACAGGACACTTTGTTTACATTCCATTGGCTGGACTTAGCCATATGACCACTCCTACTGCAAGGAAGTCTGGGAAATGTAGTTTATATTCTCAGCAGCCATGTTCCCAGCTATAGAAGGAGGAGGAAATGGAATTGAAGAATATTACCAGCCTTGGCTATATTTGCTTAGCACTTTACATATCATTTTTATATCCATTATCTGGGCTGATACTGGTTTGTTGAAGGACACACAGGTAAGCAACAGAGTGAGAATTGCTGAAAGATGTTTTGATGCTATGCCCTTGCTGCTGTACTGTGTTGCTCTGCATGGTGGCCTGACATTGGCTTCTTTACAAGTACTCATCAGTCTTAATTGTGTCAGCTTGAGAGAATGGAAGGAACACAGTCTTCATGCTGGATAATAAGTCCCCAGGCACAGGGCCATGGTGTATTCTGAATACTCTGCTCTTCAATGCCCCCAGTGGGCTTCAGTGGCAAAAATACTCAATAGATGGTAGAACTCAAAAATCACTTTGGAACCCTAATTCTTTTTGTTCAATAATGATAACAATGTTGCTGTAGCATATTACAGTTAGTCTTTACATCTATGTGGTTTCCAATCAGCTTTGAATTTGGGAGGGATTTGCACTTCACAAAGCTGTATTGAGGAGGAAGGCCTTTCTCTGGCACATACGAAGGAGTTAATACTTGATGAGGCTTTTTCCAGTATGATGAACTTTTAGTCATCACTGAACTTTTCAGGGTGTCGAATCCATTTAGTGAATACTTGAGGCTGGGAGCAAAGGTTTATTTAGCTCACGGCTGGGTGTTCCAAGATTGGGCATCTGCTGAGGACCTCAGGCTGCGTCTTGCCAGCATGTGCAGAGATCACATGTTGAAAGAGGAAGAGAGATAGGGGGAAAGAGAGAGAGAGAGAGAGAGAGAGAGAGGTGTCATGTTCCTTTTAACAGCAAGCTGTCATGAAAACTAAGAGTGAGAACTCACTCATCCCCAAGGGAGGTAGTTAACCTATTCATCAGGGATCCACCCTTTCACCTAAACCACTCCCATTAGCTGCACTTCTAACATTGCAGATCAAATTTCAACATGAGGTTTGGGGGTACAGACATCCAAACTATAGCACAAAGCCTGGGATTATTATCCTCATTTAAAGATGAGGAAATTGAAGTTTAAAGAGGCTGAATAATTCTCTGTAAAGGGTGGAGTTGTGCCCAAACCTACCTACCTGGCTTTGAATGGCTGTGGTCTTGGAATTTGTCCATTCTTGGCCACTCCTTAGACCTCCATGAATCACCAACAATGTGTGCAAAGCACTGTTTTGGAGACAGGAAGGATTACCAATATAATACCTGCTGTTGAAGTTCTAGGAAAAGCAAACTACAGAATTAGTCAGGACCAGAAAGTGTGTGTGTGTGTGTTTGATTCAGAAGAGGGTGGCCAGAGCTTGGGTGGCTCTTTACCCCAGGGAGCTGGGAGGTGTGGGAAGTGCAAAAGAGAGTATAGAAAGAATAGAGAAAGGGCCGTATGTCCTTTAAATACTTTCTGCCTCCTTTTGTTAGGGTTATTATACAACACTGGTGCAGAATAGAAGTCAGACGCATGGGAGTTCAAATCTGGGCTGTGCCATGTACTTCCTGGGCAAGTCACTTTCCTCTATCTGTATTTACTTCCAAATCTTTGAAATTCCAATAGCAACAGAACTTTTTCCTCATGGGATTATTATGAAGATTTATTGAGATTATATATGCTAATATATAATATTATATTAAACATATTATATATTTTGTATAATATATAAAGTTATAGTGCTTATATTATGTATATTTTATATTAAATATGTATCATATACAATATGTAATATTTAATATTAAATATAATAAATATGTAAGATATACATATTTATATTATATTTAATAAATACATATGCTATATTTAACATATTATATAATATATTATATAGTTAATATATAAAATATTGTATAATATTTAATTTAACAATGATTTACTTTAATAGTATTATATAATTTAATAAAATATATCATGTTGTATGCAATAATTATATATGGTTATATGTAACAAGTTTTTACCAAGTGTCAGCTATGACATTTATGATGAACATTTTAAAATAATTAATTATAGTATAAGAGTTCAAGGCACTTATAAGAGAGGAATTCAATAGGTACTTAAATAATGTTTATAAATATTATTTAAAAATACATCACTTTTTTATTACCATTAATTTTATTATTAGGATGTTCAAAGTTGAGACTATAATTAATGCAGCTATTTCTCATGGTAACCAGCAGGTGGCACTCATGTTGTGTTTAAATTTTGAAAAAGCTTAAAAAATACATACGTATTCATATTTTCTATTTTTACCAGAAAAAGTAAGAACAAAAAATCTTAAAAAAGACCATTGTGCCATAGAGAGATAATTAGGGTATGTAAAACTGCTGATAAAGTAATTAATAAGAGCAGTGGCTGGAGACTCTGAAGAGCTTTGCTGCAACACTGTAGGAGAGTAATTGACCTCATAGACAGAGGAAAAAATCACAAGCTCACACACCACAGGGAAAGGCTGTGGTCTTGCCCTAGTGAATTTTTAACAACACAAGGAGATTCTGGAGCTGTGACTTTAAGCCACAGCTCAAAGACTGGGAAGACATTGAAAAGGCAAGTTCCAGGAGGGCAGGGTCTCTGGCACCTTTCCTTCTGGTTCCCAGGGGCTATGGCAATGACCATAGTAGATGCTCAGTGAATACAGTCAGGTGAATGAACAGACACCACAGCACATGCAGAGGCTTGAAATACAGGCCTCAGTTTCCCCACTGTAATCACTGGATAGACTTGGAGAGTCTGGGTTCTTGTCTTCATTTGATTACCTGGTCTTGGTAATCACCCTCCCCTTGCCTGGGTGCCATTTGCCTTCCAGGTGAAATGAGGAGCTGGGAGTGGATATTGTGATCCCGTGTGGCTCCTAGACAGACACTTCCTCCAAGTCCGAGGAGCAGGGTAAGTATGGGCAGGGCCAGGAGGTTCAGCTTACTTTTATTGGAGAATCTACACTAATCTCCTGGGAGAAAACAGAGGCTGTCTAGGGACTACAGGTTCATCACCTGAATTCTGGTTCTGCCTGGACTTGATGCACAACTTTGAAAAGTGACTGAACCTTATTGCTCCTCCTCTTTGAAGGAGCAACAGTCCTTATGGGTAAAGGATGACATGGTCCTCAAGTACTTTGTAGAAATGTAGAGAGATTCTAGGCGTCAAGTATGTTTACATGTGTTTACGTGGGGGGCAACGTTGTTTGGATTTTATCTCTAATGTATCCCTCATATGACCCACTTTGCATCAGTTTGGGCCCCACAAAGCCTAAGTCCCTCTTCTAACTCTTGCCAGGCATGGCAGCCATTGGAGTGCACCACTCGGATCTCCTTCAAAGGTATGGGCTAAAGTGAGCATAGTGGGTCGGCAACCCCCAGCAGCTGCCCCATGAGCCAAGGCTATACTTTCCTTTGGGCACAGCAGGGGTTATCTGCTCAACCCAAGATGACCCTGTTGAGCAGCTTTGGCTCTGGGACTCCCCACTCTCTTGGTTGAAATTCACCTAGTACTGCAGTCAGAGCCTCCCCTGCCCCAGTCTCATCTTTGCTCTCTCCTATCACAGATGGCAGACCTACCTTACTGTCTGAAGGCTCTCAAGGTCTTCCTCTCCTAACCCCCCACTGGTAGTGAAACTCTTGTGCATACATCTACTTACGTGTTGGCATTGGCTCCCGGAAGACCTGGATAGCGTATCAGGCTACTGTGGGATGATGTCCTGTCTCTGTTCGACTTGCTGTTTGTATTCTAGACCATACAGGTTGACTTTACCTTTTATTGGTTTGCAGAAAGCAAAAGTTCCAGCAACTAAACAAAAGGGGATATATTTTCTAACCCCCAAGATATGGGTTACAGCAATTATTTATTTATCACCACTGGGATCGGTATTAGTCAGCTTTTGATTGGTTACTCTACAGTTCAAACCACACAATCTCAGTGGCTTAGAAGCCCAAAGGTATACTTTTTACTTCCGTTACATGTCAGGGATGACTCGTGTGTTTTACTCATTCCAGGATCCATGCTGAAGGAGAAGGCCTATTTGGAAGGAGGAAAAGGAGTAAGAAAGGGGATAAAACCATGATTCTCAGAAGTCCTCTCCAACATGGGTGTAGGTCACTGCCACTTTGATTTCTCTGGCCAAAGCACATCACACGGCCAGGTCTGATGAGAGTGGACAGAGGTATACTCCTCCCCACAGGGAGACAAGCAGGTCACCTAGCAGTGGGTGGATGGATAATCCTCTTACTGTGGTCAGGGAATAACCAGGAGCAGTAAGACAATGCACCGTTCATCCCCTCTTTTCATGATTCTGTATTTGCAAATTTGCCTATTCACCAAAATTTATTGGTAATCCCCAAATTAACACTCACGCACTTTTGTGGTCTTGTGCAGACACACATAGAATGGTGAAAACTTTGAGTTTTCCAATGTGCACCTCCCCAGCTGAGATTGAACAAGGTGACCTTGTCATCTTGTTTCAGCTCCCACATAGAAAGGAGCAGAGGGTGGAGCCGGGAGCAGGCTGTGCAATGCAGCTCAAGAAGCACCGATACTGGGCCAGTTGGACTGAATCTGAATCCCAACTCTGGCCCTGTTAGTGAGGTAGCTGTAGGCAAGGGGCTGAGTCTTTCTGGATCTTGTTTCTCTTTTGTAAACTAAAGAAAAATGGAACCTAACAGGATGAGTTCTTCTATAAGACTTGAAGTTATAATTTGTGTGAGATATGTGTCTATATATCTACGTAGATATAGATGTGTGTATAGTGTGTATAGACACACACAACACACATTTATCCTAGGAGTGATGGTTCAGTATTTGTAACAAATTTAAAGAATATAACTACTGTGAATAACAAGAATCGACTCAGCATCATTTGGGGGGTCCAAGAAGGAGCAAGTCTCTTTACCACCCAGGTTCTCAATCACATGAGAAATCACACAAATAACTAAGACGTGGCGACCAAATGCCACCTTCGTGACAGATGTAGATGTGGCGGGCTGTAGCACAGAGCATGATGGGCTTGCTTGCTCCTTATCCTGTCTCGTCTACTCAAGGTGAAATGGGTTCTGCAGAGCAGGCCATACTTTCTTTCTTTTTTTTTAAATTAAATCATAGCTGTGTACATTAATGCAATCATGAGGTACAATGTGCTGGTTTCATATACAAGCTGAAATATTTTCATCACACTGGTTAACATAGCCTTCATGACATTTTCTTAGTTATTGCGTTAAGACATTTATATTCTGCATTCAGTAAGTTTCACCTATTCGAGGCTCTGCTGCCCATGGGAGTGGGTGGTGAGGGAAAGGCAAAGGGAGCAATGGCCTCACTCAATGCCTTCAATGAATTAATTCCTCCCTGTTGAGGAATTTAGAACAATGGCTATTGTGCAAGGATCAGGAAACTCATTCCACCTCTATGGAGAGCGGTAACAGGCAAGGAGAACCGTGGACAGCAGATGTAGGGAAGGGATGTCCACATCTAACACATCAGAGGACCGTACGGACCCAGGGGTGGGCTTCGGGAATGAGCTGGGGCTTCTCTCCTCTCGCTGCAGGGTGATGACTGCATTTCTGGTCTCTGATCTCTGGAATGCAGTCAAGAAAAGGAAATCCCCAAGAGTCCTGCTGGGGAGGTGACCCAAGACACTCTGGCTAGTTTTTCCATATAGGTCCTTTATAGAGGCACACACCTAGTGCTGCAAATAAAAACCATTCCTGGTCACTTATTCCTGAGCCAGATTGGATCTGTGATGCAATTGTGCCCCAGTGGTTTGAGGTAAGGAGAAGGGGACGCTGGCTGTTGATGAGACCACAGGAGACAGGGAAAACTGGCCTAGGCTGCTGCCACCCACCCTGGTTGCTGTCATGTGCAAGCAGGGAACTGGGGCATGAAGATTGACAGGCTTCACCCAAGAACAGGCAGTTCCAGAGAAACAATTCATCTTTGTTCTTTATCTTTTGCTGAGAGATCTTTTCGGTAGCTTTTTTTTTTTTTTAAGGCTAAGAACTAGAGCTGTTTCCTTGGTTACAAAGTCTTACTTACTAGGGCAAAGGTGGGGTACATGTGCCACCTGTAGGGATTCACAATGGCAGGTTGCAAGCATGTGCATATTAGATGTGGTATCTTAGGGCTGCCACCAAAGTGAGTGGTTTAAAAACGCAGAGATTTATTGTTTCATAGCTTTAGAGGCTAAATCAAGCCTCCCCAATCAGGGTGTTGTCATGGCCATGACCTCTCTGAAGGACATAGTGGAGAATCCTCACTTGCCTATTCTTAGCTTCCTGTGGTTGCTGGCAATCCCAGGAGTTCCCTGACTTGCCCATGAGTCACTCCAACCTGTGACTTCATCTTCGCATGGCCTTCTCCTCTGTGTCTCCACGTTCAGTCTTTTCTACCCTTATACGTACACCACTCCTTGGATTAGGGCCCATCCTAATCCAGTGCGACTTCATTTTTACTTGACTGCATCTGGAAAGACTCTATTTGCAAGTAAGAGCACATTCATACATCCCACACCAAGTTTGGGTGCACACTAATTTGGGGCAACACTGTTCAACCCAGAACCGTGCAGGCGCACTCAAGTCTGTGTGGAACGTGTCAGAGGCAGACGCTGCACATTCCCAGTTCTGTCTGCCTGCTCTGTTCCTACCTGGACTTAGACCCCACGAACTACCCAGTGCTTTCAGAGTCTATAAGTACTTTCATATCTTTTACTTTATCTGAGGCTATCAATAATTCAAAATTGGGGCAAATGTGGTGGTGACTCATGCCCCTAATCCTAGCACTCTGTGATGTTGAGGCAAGTGGTTCACTTGAGGTCAGGAGTTTGAGACCAGCCTGAGCAAGAGTGAGACTCCATCTCTACTAAAAATAGTAAAAGATCTCAAGAATGAAAGAAAGTATCCAGTCTAGTCAATACCAATATGAAACCAACATGAAAGATGAAACACAAATATCGCCTAGCAAGGGGGAGGGGAGAGGTGGGAAAGAGGAGGAGGGAGGACAGAGGGCAATTGGCAGATTCTCACCTAATGTGCACGATGTGAGGGTGTTCACGTGGGTGAAGGGCTCAACGACAACTTGAATGTGACCTTAGAATTGAAAGCAATGTAACCTAAACATTTGTGCCTTCATATTAATTTAAAATAAAAAATATAAAAAAATCAGAAAACTAGCCCAGTATTCTGGTGGGCACCTGTAGTCCCAGCTATTTGGGAGGCAAAGAGATTGCTCAAGTCTAAGAATGTGAGGTTGCTGTGAGCTGTGACGCAGGGCACTCAGGGCACCACAGTGAGACTCTGTTTCAAAAAAATAACAAGTCAAAATTGTATTATTTCCCCTACTAACTGAAAGAAATTAAGTCTCCAAGAGTGAAGTAACTTCACAGAGGCCACACCGCTTGTGTGGCAGGAACAGGTCTGTCTGGTGCTGTGTGATTCTTTAGCGTAACTTTGAACAATAAAAAGTCATTTTTATTGATTCCCATTGCCTCCCAAACTTCTTTCACTAATGGAGGAAAAAAGCCTTTTTGTTTTGCAACTTGATGTTGTTGGGCAACGTTCCTTTCCCAGTGACCTATGGATCGATCGGTCATCTGATCCTTGGAATAACAGAGCACTTACTGTGTTTGTGGTGGCGCCAGGCCCTGAGGATGGAGTGGAGAGTGAGAAAGACTGTGTCTGATCCCATGGAGTCTGTTATCTGGCAGGGAAGGAGACAGATATCCAAACAGACACACACAGGCACAGATCTGTGTACTTGGAGATAGTGTTGGTCCTTAGGGGAGAATGTCAGGATAGAGTATCGACTAGGGACAGGGTCAGTGCGGACTCCAGGAGGGTGACATAGGAGCAGAGATCTGAGGGATGGGTAAGATTGAACTGAGGAGGGGGCAAGGGATGAGGCAGGTGCTCCTTGGAGTTCCTGGGCTTGTGGGTACATCACCTTAAACCCTCCTTCTACCCTGCCACGTGTGGCTGGAGCTCTGTGGTTTGAGGGGATGAAGGGACGCTGGTGGGGCAGGAAGGAAATCAGGAAGACAGAGGAGAAGGTGATTTTAGAAGTGCAGCTGAGAAACGAGGGTCTTAGGTTCTGGCAGGAGAAGGGAGAAGGGAGGAATCTCTCTCTTTGAGAGAGATTTTGGAGAGGGAACCAAATGGGTGAAGGTGCCATCCTGGCTCCTTGCACGGGTATGTGGATCTCTGACCTGCTGCAGTGGATTTCCTTCCCACCGATGGCTCACTGCTCACGCTCACGTGGCCCAGGCGGCACCAGCAAGGAGAACCCTGCATCCTGTCCATAGATGTGAGGACCTGCTCATGATCACGTGGTCATTCCATGGTCTCACGCTCACGTGGCCCAGGTGGCACCAGCAAGGAGAACCCTGCATCCTGTCCATAGATGTGAGGACCTGCTCATGATCACGTGGTCATTCCATGGTCTGCCGGCCGAGGCTACACTGCTCCAGCTGTGGGATATCATGGGACTGCATCAGAGGAAGCAGGTAGGGCTGCAGCCTCCCAACTGCACTGCCCACTCATGTTTCCCATTCATTTGTAAACACACACAGATTTCAGATAACTATTCCCATCAGATTGGGGAGAGAGGAAAGAGAAAATATCTCAAGAGGAAGCCATTCGTTTCTTTTTTTAATTTTTACATATACATGTGTTTATCAGGTTTCCGCGTTTTGCCTTCACAGAATTAAAAAGGCTTAACATTTAATAACAATGTTTAAGATAAGGACTAGAAACAAAAACCATGTAAAGGATGAACGAAGATAAATACATGCAGAAAAGAAATCAGATGATTATTGCATTGAAATATTAAGCAATATTAATAATAATAATGCCAAGAAAGTAACAGTCACATTGTCAAATAAGAGTATGTCTATTATAGAACGCTTTGACTCTGAGGCTCAGTATGGAGTCATCAGTTAACTTCTTATTTTTTTTCCCAAAGTCTCAAAAAATAGACAACTAATATTATATAAATAAAAGTAAAAGATAAGTTCAAAAACAGATCATGCCAAATCTTATAGACAGTAGAAAAAGAAGAAATATTTCAAAATCATTCTACTTAATCTGGATATACCTGATATTAAAATTGGAGAAAATATATTGTATCTGAAGAGGAAGTCATTCATTTCTTAGCCAGGTACATCAGGATTTGGGCCACTTGTCTCAATGGGACTTTTTGGTGGCTCTTTCTTTGGTCTGCTGTCAGAACCAAGCAGCAGAGGGAATCGATGTGCCTTCCGACTGGGGATAGCTCACAGCTTTGCAGGTGGATGATTACAGAAACCCGGAATATTTTAGACATGACCAAGTACAACTTTGAAGTTTAATGTTAATATATATTTGCTACTGGTGTAGAGGCCGTGACTAGCAGTACGTGTGTATGTGCATGTGTCCATGTGTCTGAGTGTGTGTGTGCCTGTGAGTGAGGGGGATGGGGCAGAGAATGAGAAGCTGCTGTCTTTGAAGCATTTCTGGAATATCCATGCTAAGAACTGGATCCAGAGACAAGTGGCCTTTGTCGAGCACCAGCTATGCCCCAGGCACTCTGTGGGGCATGCTCATTTATATTACAAATTGGATTCTTTCTCAATCCCTGCTATGTTTTGGACATTTGTCTTCTCCAAAGCTCACACTGAAATTTGATGCTCAATGTTGGAGGTGGGGATGGTGAGAGGTGTTTGGGTCGTGGGGGTGGATCCCTCATGAATAGGTTAATGCCCTCCCTGGGGGTGAGAGAGTTCCTACAGGAGCTGGTTGTTAAGAGCCTGACACTGCCTTTCCCTCCATGTAGCTTCCTCTCTGGCCATGTGATCTCAGAACAGCAGTCTCCCAGTCCCTTTCTGCTGTAAGTGAGAGCAGCCTGGGCCCCCACCAGGTGCAAATGCTCCATCTTCAACTTTCCATCCATCAGAACCATGAGCCAAATAATTTCTTTCTTTATAAATTACTCAGCCTCAAGTATTCCTTTATAGCAACAGAAAATGAACTAAGCTAATTCTTATGTAACTCAGGAGAAAATATCATTCCTAATATATAGATGAGGAAACCGAGGTTCAAGGAGCTGAAGTGGGTGAACCCCACACTCATCTCACTGTCCTTGCTGACTCACTGTGGGGTGACACCTGTCATGGTGCTCACCTGTCTTTTGCACTGGGCTCCTCCTTGAGGGACTATATTCTCTTTGTGTTCCCAGTGTCTCTGATCCTGTGCCTGGCACATGATAGACACTAACTGCATTTTTATTTTTTTATTAAATCATAGCTGCATGCATTAATGCAATTATGGGGTATAATGTGCTGGTTTTATATACAATTTGACATACTTTCATCAAACTGATTAACATAGCCTTCACCACATTTTCTCAGTTATTGTGTTAAGATATTTATATTCTACCCTTAGTAGATTTAACATGTATCCTTATAAAATACACCATAGGTGTGGTCCCACCAATTACCTTTCCCCACCCATCCTTCTCCTCTCCCCTCCCTTCCCCCCTCTCTCCTCTTTCTCCTTCATCTTGGGCTATAGTTGGGTTATAGCTTTCATATGGAAGTGTGGGTGCTTATAAGTTAGTTTTATGGTAGGTCTGAGTATTTGGATATTTTTTCTTCCATTCACTGCATTTTTAAAGTTGACATCTTTTTGTAGTTTAACATACACAAAAAGTACACAAATCATAAATGTATAGCTTGATGAATTTTTATAATATAAAGGGAAACATCCTGTAACCAGTACACGGACCAAGAAGCAGAAATGCTATTCTCCCAGAAGCTTCCACAGTACCTTGCTCCAGCCTCCTGCTCCTTCTTTCATCCTGTGAGTTAAGGTAGCTATTAACTTGATCTCTAACCCTAGAGATTAGTGGTGCAGGCTCCAAACTTTGTACGGATAAAATTGTACATATGCCCTATATTATGTTTGTTTGTTTATTCCCAGTACTATTAAACATTTCATTATATACACATATTACACTTTATTTGTTCATTCTTATTTGGATTATTTCAAGTTTTTCGTTATTATGTATAGGACTTATAAGCATAACTATCTATCTATCCATCCTTCCATCCATCCATACACACGTACAGGTGACTTTTGAACAACATGGGGGTTAGGGGGTTAACCTTTTATGCACTCATAAATCCATGTATAACTTTTGACTTCCTCTGACTTAACTACTAATAGCTGTTTGACTGAAAACCTCACCAATAACATAAACAGCTGCTATGCTTATATATATATTTGTATGATATATGTATTATATACTGTATTCCTGGAATAAAGTAAGTTAGAGAAAAGACTGTATCATTAGGAAAACCCCAAGGAAGAGGAAATACATTTTCTATTCTTCAAGTGGAAGTGGATCATCACAAAGCTTTTTTGTCCTCATTGTCTTCATGTTGAGTAGGCCGAGGAGGAGGAGAAAAGGAGGAAGAGAAGGGGTTGGTTTTGTCTCAGGGGCAGCAGAGGCAGAAGAAGACAATCTCATATAAGTGAAACAGTGCAGTTCAAACTTATGCTGTTCAAGGGTGAACTGTATATTTTAGAACTGAATATCTAGTAGAATACAGATATTCTAATAAAGGTCTTAGGTGAGAATGCTCAATCCATATTTGATGAAAGAATAATGACTTGCTACTTGAAGAAATCACTCAAGATATTTTATAAATGAGGCCCCAAATCCTTTATTAGAGTGAAGTTTGTGGGAGTTTGGGGGAGAGGTAGAAGCAGAAAGACCCCAGGAGGGAGTTTGTGATGAGCAGAGGTGGAGAAATGCAGTGACTTTGCCCCTAGCAGGGCAGTGTCCTGGTGGAATGGGAGAATGATGGGGAAGGGGAGTGCGGTGGGGCAATGGCAGGTGGGAAGCTGAGGCTCAAATGGTCAACATCAAGCTTGGTTTTCATGTGACAGGCAGGAGGGAGTTGTGGACAGCTTTGGAGCTGGAAAGCATGATTAGCTCTTTTCTTTAATTTAAAAAAAATGGAAATTAAATCGTTTGTGTTTGTCATGGTGATTTGGCACAAAATGGCAAGATCCAGGGAGCCGGGGTAAGAGGTGGCTGCACTGTTCACTTGTGTGTTAAGGAGGTTGTTGGTGGGATCAGGCAGACCTGCTGGGAAGAACATTGGGAAGAAATAACTGCAAACACTAGTTAGGAACAAGGAGACCAGGAAAAGACAAACATACACATGGCTGTACGGAGTTGAGCTTGTTAAAAAGAGGGTACAGGTCGATTAGTAAATTTGGGGGAGTGGAGTGAGGGCACTGCCAGTTGTGGTTTCTATTTCCTTGATGATGTTGAGGTAAGGTTATCAGTCAGTTGAGAGCGATGAGGGAAGTTCAGTGGAGTAGGAGAACTGAAGAGGCAGAATTGGGTATAAAATAGTGGATTCTAAATAATCACAAAGAATTATAGGTACCTAGGGAAAAGATTGAGACCTCTCAGAATAAATCCTGATTGTTTGCAGTCACTAGTTAAGAAAACATTGCCTTCCTTCTTAATCTGTGTAATCTGTCATGCGTGGCATTCTTGATGTGAAATTTTTTGGTTCCTTTGTATGCTGTTTGAGGTGTGGGTATAACTGGTTTTCCTGCTGTGTCTGTGTTATTGTTCTTTTCAAATAATCAGCTTTTGGCTCTCCCTTTTTTTTTTCCTGTTTTGTATTTTTGTTTCCAGCTTACTAACTCTTCCTCTTGTCTTTATAATGTATCTTCCTCTGCTTTCTTTGGATTTATTTATTTACTTATTTATTTACTTATTTTATTTTGTAGAGACAGAGTCTCACCTTATCACCCTCGGTAGAGTGCTGTGGTGTCACACAGCTCACAGCAACCTCCAACTTCTGGGCTTAGGCGATTCTCTTGCCTCAGCCTCCCGAGTAGCTGGGACTGCAGGTGCCTGCCACAATGCCTGACTATTTTCTTGTTGCAGCTTGGCCAGGGCTGGGTTTGAACCCTCCACCCTCAACATATGGGGCCAGTGCCCTACCCACTGAACCCCAGGTGCCGCCTTTTCTGTGGATATTATGTTGTTCTTTCCCTAAATGTTTGCTCATTAATTTTCATTCTTTCTTCTTTTCTTTTTTTTTTTTTTTTGAGGCAGAGCCTCAAGCTGTCACCCTGGATAGAGTGCTATGGCATCACAGCTCACAGCAACCTCCAATTATTGGGCTCAAGTGAGTCTCTTGCCTCTGCCTCCCAAGTAGCTGGGACTACAGGCGCCCACCACAACGCCCGATCATTTTTTGGTTGCATTTTTTCATTGTTTGGCAGGCCAGGCTGGATTCGAACCCGCCAGCTCAGGTGTACGTGGCTGGTACCTTAGCCCGTTGAGCCACAGGCGCCGAGCCTCTTTCTTCTTTTCTAATGTGATATTAAAGGCTATAATTTCCCTGTCAGTATCACTTTAGTTGAATTTCACGAGCTTGATGCACAGTGTTTTTTTGTTACCATTTTGTTCTAAATTTATTTTCCATTTCCATTTGGCTTTATTCTTTGATTTTTTAAAGATCTTTAGATGTGTACTTAACACTTCTGAATGTGATTTTGTTTTACTATTGCTTTTTAAATTAGTGGCATTGTGCTTAAGCATATTTGGTTAACATGGGTGTCTCTCTGTTTATGATGTTAGCAAACATTGATGGGCACCATCTAGATCAGGGGTGGGCAAACTATGGTGGCCTGAGAACCAAATTCTGACCACTTCCTATTATGGTAAATGTTTTATTGGAACACAGCTGTGCCTATTCATTCATTCATGTTTTGTCCATGGCTGCTTTTGACGTACAACTGAAGAGGTGAGTAGTTGCCACAAAGACCATAGACCTGTGAAGTCTAAAGTATTATTTGGCCTTTAAGAGAAAGTTGTTCACTTTTGGATTGAATCTATCATTTTAGTTGGTTTGCAAAATGGTGATTCTATGTTCCTTCTATATTCGAATTCTCTAATCTTTCTTCATTTTGTAGATGAAGTTATTTAATAAGAAGAATCTTTCTCAAATATTTGGTTACCTTGAGGTATTGTTTGCTCAGCAAAGGAAGAATAGATGCTTGATTCCCTCACTTACTTTTTTCTTACTATTATTTACATGAGTTTTTTTTTCTTAAAATACAACTATTTAAAAATTATCCTTACGATATATTTGGCGTGTTTCGCTTTATTACATTTTTTCCTCATATGTTTACTAATAGATTTTTTGTGTTTTGATATTGCAGATTCATTTTCTTGGATTCCATCTATTGCAGTTATTTTTACTGATGCTTGAAGTCCCACCTTTGGGAGCCTCTTTCAGTGGGCTCTTGAATCCTTTTGAATGACCCTGTTCATCTTTGGTTAACGCTCTGGCTTTCTGGTATAATAATGTATTTCAGGCTCACATCTATATATTTCCTTCTCTGAACCCAATAACCATTTTGCCTGTAATTGGGAGGTTTGGTCTGTATTTGTTTGGATATATTTGGATTCAGTCCTGTTATCTTACTTTGTACTACCTATTCACATTTTTTTCCTTCTTTCCAGCATCCCTTTTCCCATGTTTTAGTTTGACTGCATTTTCTTTAGTCTTCTCTTTCCCCTACAACCATTTGGAAGTTATTCTATATTTTTAATCATTTAGTACTTACCCCTAATTTTAACACACCCCTTAACTAAACAAGGGATAAAGTTCAATTATATGTTGACTCTTCCTGAAAAATGCAAGGCCCTTGGAATAGTTTAATCCTGGTCCTCCCTCCTGTGGTCTGACATGTTATTGTTTATTATTTACTTCTGACCTTGTTTTTATCCCAAGTTAATCAATTCAATAGGATTTAATTGATTCATTGATTTATTATTGACATGTAAATGTTGGTTTGCAAAATGGTGATTCTATAATCACTTTTTAAAAAGATCAATTTTTCTTGTTTACCATTCTTTCTAGAACTTTCTTTCTGATTTCCATTTTCTTCTAGAGGAAACACATATGTTAACCATTTTTTCAGTGAAAAATGTATTAATGGTAAACCCTTTTGGATTTCTCTTCTTTTAAAAAAGTCTTTAGCCCAGGCTTAGGTGTCTGTGTCTCCGGCTCTGCTCCCTTCTGCTGGCCTCGTGTCCAGGTGGACCCTCTGCTCGTGGTGGTGTGCGTGTCTGCAGACGTGCATCGTCTTCGCAGCCTGTGAATGCACAGACCAGCGAACAGCCACGTCCTGGCTATTTTGCTGATAGGGCTTTGATTTACTTGGCTGAGGTCCCAAGCTCGTCTCTCAGCCCATCGTTTAACCTGAGGCTGAAGCACCTTGGTTGGCCACACCTGGGTGACCTGCCTTCCTGAAATGCAAGGGTGAGAATAGTGGCATTGAACACCATGGCTGAGTAAGATGGAGGGGAAGCTCTCCAAGGAGGTTCTGGGGTGATGGCAGCATCTGCCCACTACGATGATAAGGTCAGATACAGCTAACCTTATAGGACATCGTTTTGTTCCAGGTGCCTTCTCTATATACAAGTCTTCACACTCATAATAAAGAACAGCAAAGTGTGGATTCGGTGTCCCTCCCCAGTCATCCATCCATGGGGACGAACCCTGAGGGGGTGTGACGGAGCCTGGTGGCTGTCCTGTGTGAACGTCCCTGCAGGAGAGAGCCTTCTGGGACGATGCTGTAGCTGACAGCTGCAGGCTCTCAAAACCTGCTGCTGAGTCAGAGCTGCAGCCAGAGCTGAGCACAGCAGGGCTGCCAGGGCTGGACGTTTCTACCATCTTTGTACTGGAGCCCCCTGGTCTGCTTGAGACCTGGTCAGAGCTACACTGCAGTTTGAAGCTCTTTCTACCTGATTTTCCTTCTTTACTCTCTCTCACTCTTCACAGAGGTCAGTCCTGCATCACTGAAGTCCCTCTGCCTGCCCCTGTTCCCTCCAGCCTCTGACTCATGCAACTGTCCCCTCCGATACACATCTTTCATGGCTGATTTCTGTCTGCTTCCTGGAGGATGTGGGACCTTCCTTGGCAGCCAGCCGCTTCTTTTTCCTTTTTCTTCCTTGGCCCTTTAAAAAATCCTTGCCTTTCTCCCATTTTCTTACCTTCTTTTCTTTGTCTTCTACCTTTGAAGTATGTAAAATGCAGCAATTGATCTCATGAGAAGAAAAAGGGTTGGCTCAACTTAGATTGGAAGACTTCCTCTTGGAAGTGGTATTTTTCAGTGTTCTCCAGAGAAATACAGCCAATAGTCTATTTGTATGTGTGCACATGTGTGTGTATACAGAGAGAGAAAGGAGGAGAGAGTGATATATTTTAAGGAATTGGCCCGCTTGGCTTTGAGGGCTGCAAGTTCACGATGTGTGGGCGAGACCAGCAGGCTAGAGAGCCAGGTATCTTGCAGCTTGTGCCCAAAGGTAGTCTAGAAGCAAAATTCTCTCTTTCCTGGATGTAACTCAGTCTGTTTTCTCTTAAGGCCTTCTGCTGATTGAATGAGGATCACCCACATTATGGAGGTTAATGTGCTTTACTCAAAGTCCGCTGAGTTAGATGTTAACCTCACCTAAAAGTTAACCTTCACAGCAGCGTTCAGACTGGTGTTCGATCAAGGGTCTGGCTACTGTGTCTCGTTAAGTTGGCACCTAGAATTAATCATCACCAAAGCTTGGAGGGCACGGTGTGGGGGAGGCCACCCCTGGCTGGCAGCCCCATCAGGTTGGATGGAGTAGGGATGCAGTCCGGCCTGGGGTGAGGGCGGTCTGGACACAGACCGGGGAGACACTAGCCGGCACCTCTGCTGAGCACTGGGATATGGAGAGAGTGGGATGTTCGCTCCAATTTCATCCGGCTTGAGTTTTCCCTGAGTCAGAGTCACTGTGTGGCCAATGTCCCCTCTCTCTGTGGCTATGGAGAAAACAGCTCCATGGCTGGTCTGGGGAGAGGCCAAGCTGGAGTTTTAGGTACCAACAGGCCTTTCTACTGCCACATTAGAGGAACTGCTAACATGGGGCTCGGGACCAGGGAACCCAGGGTGGGCATGTGGTTGGATGCAGGTGGGCTGGCAGGGAGGAAGGAGGTGATTGTCAAGGCCAGGGGAGGCCAGGGAAAGCCCAGACACTTTCATTCAGGGCCAATAACCTGAGATTTCCTCACAGACTCATTGGTCCAAGCCAGCTGCCATGGAGCATAGAGAGACCTGGGAAGACTCTCAGAGCCCCTTCTGGAGTCCAGGATGGGGACAGCCAGGCTGTGACTGTCCTTGGACAAGGAGCAGCAGCTGGTCCCTCCAGCAGGTGAACGGCTCATGGCATCTGGAGAGCCAAGAATTGCAGTGATGATCCCATAGGAGCTTTTGTCTTCTCAGTCAGGCTGCCCCACAAGAGGCAAAGGGCAGGGCTGGTAACTTGTAGAATAGAGACTCCAGCCAGGGCTCACCTCCAAAAATGCATTTCTCAGCCCAGCTCCCATCAACCTACAATGGCCTCCTCCATCTTTGCACATCCCCACTTGAGCCCTGCTCAGAGTCACCTCCTCTGAGAAGCCTTCCTTGATTCTACACCGTCTGAAACCTCATGTAGCTCTTTCTTGGCTCACCCCAACTTGCCTCTTTTTCTTTCTTTCCTGCTACAAGACTCAAGCATCCAATCTGCTTTTCTCTTGCTCTGTAGCTGCCACACTCCAGTGGTCCTTTGGGTTCTTCTCATTCTAAAGATGGAGGGAGGTTTAAGGTAGAGAGTTTCCCAGTGAACAGGAGAAGGAAAAGGTGTGGAGGGCATTTGGAGGTTTCATGATGGGTGGGGCTGTGTGGTCCACCTAGAGACTGACCAAGGGCCTGGAAAAGGGCCCTTTCGCCAGGCTTGAGGTAATCTTGGTTGGTGAGCACATTGGAAGAAAATGTGAAGGAGAGACTGGGGGTGCTTTCTTAGATCCCGGGGACACAAGAATCCAGGGCCCCTCAGGTGACCTAAAAGGAGGGGTATGGGAAAAGGACCCCACTGGGGACTGGGATTTACTTCCCTGCCGCCCAGTGGCTTAGAGGCTTAAAGCAGATTAAAATTTAATTTAGAAACATGACATTTCTTATTTCTCATTGTTATGAGGTCTGTAATTTAATTTTAAATACTTCAGTGTCACAGTGTGATTTCATATATGTGCCAGTTAGTTCAAACCACACCCTAGGTGCCATCGGTTATCATAAATCAGAGATTCAGGGAGGGGCGGGGGAGGATGGATAGAGGGAGAGTAATTGGTGGGTCCACACTTATGGTGCATCTTAGAAGGGTAGGGGTGAAACTTACTAAATGTAGAATATAAATGTCTGAACACAATAACTAAGAAAATGCCATGAAAGCTATGTCAACCAGTTCAATGAAAATATTTCAAACTGTATATAAAACCAGCACATTATACCCCAAGATTGCATTTATGTACACAACCATGATTTAATAAAAAAAAAAAAAAATCAGAGATTCACCTCCCCAGAGTGACCAGTGAGTAATCTAATCAGAAAGCTCATATTCTGGAAATGGCCATGACAATCTCTTTTGTTACCCTTTTCCTTTATCAATACTGCTGACTTTGCTAATTAGTGCAACTAGTTTCATTGGTGATAGATGTGGGTTATCAATTTGCATAATAGATGTTAGAAAAGACTCTTATTGGCAAAATTACAGCATGTAGACTGATTTAAATATTTTAGAGAGAATACCCACAGTTTCAAGGACCAGATCTGAGAATCTAGCAAGCCCTGGAGTCTGTGTCATTAAGACTGGTGCCCAATGCCTGATCTCTAGAGGGTCTGTCCACTGGTACGTTGATAATTCTGGTTGCCCGTTGCTAATTAGAAGGGAAACATAATTCTATATCTTGCAGAATATTATTCTGGCACATAAAATGGTTCACATAATGGACAGAGAGCTGGCTCTTCATTGAGCTGATGGAACAAGTTGTGTCAACTGTTTTTTACTGCCTTACTAATAGGTGCTTGCTTAATAAGTCACTGTGTGTCCAGCCTTGTATTAATCAGGGCTCTCCAGGGAAACAGAGCTGATAGCCTGTGTGTGTGTGTGTGTGTGTGTGTGTATGCATGGGCGTGTGTATATGACATATCTATCTACTTTTGTTTGTACTGCTACAACAAAATATCTTTACTTATTCAGAATAGAATTTTATATTTTATTTCTCATAGTTCTGGGGGCGGGGAAGCACAAGGTCAAGGTGTCAGCATCTGATGTTTGGGGAGGACCTTCTTTCTGTGTCTTCATGCAGAAGGGCATAAAGGAGTAAATTCCCTTCCTTAAGTCCTTTTAAAGCACACTGAATTTCGGCTCAATGCCTGTGGCTCAAGCAGCTAAGGCGCCAGACACGTACACCTGAGCTGGCGGGTTCGAATCCAGCCCGGCCCGCGAAACAACAATGACGGCTGCAACCAAAAAATGGCCGGGTGTTGTGGCGGGCACCTGTAGTCCCAGCTACTTGGGAGGCGGAGGTAGGAGACTCGCTTGAGCCCAGGAATTGGAGGTTGCTGTGAGCTGTGATGCCACTGCACTCTATCCAGGGTGACAGCTTGAGGCTCTGTCTCAAAAAAAAAAAAAA
>CAUYON010050844.1:0-14651 GCA_963573935.1 Arctocebus calabarensis | reverse complement strand
TTGAGACAGAGCCTCAAGCTGTCACCCTGGATAGAGTGCTGTGGCATCACAGCTCACAGCAACCTCCAATTCCTGGGCTCAAGCGAGTCTCTTGCCTCTGCCTCCCAAATAGCTGGGACTACAGGTGCCCACCACAACGCCCGGCCATTTTTTGGTTGCAGCCATCATTGTGGTTTGGCGGGCCCAGGCTGGATTCAAACCCGCCAGCTCAGGTGTATGTGGCTGGTGCCTTAGCCCATTGAGCCACAGGCGCCAAGCCAGTAAATAGTTTTTATTGTGCCTTTGTGCCTTCTGTGAGATGGACAAGGTGTGAGAACCAAACAGGAGTCACGTGGGACCCTCCGTGAAGAAACTTGTCTGTAAACACTTGGTGGCTTAAATAGAAAGCTTCAGAGACACTTTCTAGTTTGTCAAAATTCCACAGCACTTTACCTGTCCCACCCTTAGGGCACCGTTGCTCCTGAGTCTGTAGTTGATGGCTCTTGTCAGAGATGTCAAGCAGTTGAGAAAGGCCCGGGGCTGGTGCACTACTGTGTCCCGCACAGCCCCCATCGGAGAGCCAAGTGCGGAGTGAATACTTCTCCATAGGAACGTAGACACAGTGCACTGTGATCAGACTGCACTGCTACAGGAACTCAGATGAACCCCGCAGCACCTCCTCCCCCCTACTCAATGTGCACTGAAACTCAGGCAGGGGCAGGGGGAGCGTGGTGCTCCGGGCCACACAGCCAGTGATGAGAGTCAGAAAAGGGACCTCGGTCCTTAACATCTTGCTTTCCGTACACTCTCTTTCCAACGAAATTAAATCCCTAGCTAGAAGAGAGACTTAATTCAAAGAACTAACCTTGAGGACAGTAGGAAATATGAAAAACATTCCTTCCTTGTCTCATTTGAAATTGAATATTTTTCTGGTTTCTTTGGGTGGTGATAATTGACATTGAATTTTAAAGGCTCTTGGGGGAGAGTGGTTGGATTGTACGTGGTGAACACATACATATACACACACTTCTTTGTGCAAATAGGTATCCATCTGCAGTGTTAAAGCTTATGTGTGTGTGTAGAGCGTTGTAAATCTTATATAGTATACATTTAGCCTTATTGTATATAATACATGGCATGTATGTTATATGGATATGTGTGTATATCTAAATAATATCTATATAAAAACATATGTGTTTATGCATACGCATATATTTATTTATATATGTAAAATTCAGATGAGGCCTGGTCAGTTATTGGGTTTGGCTGGTGAAAAGTTGTTTTGTTTTTTTTTAAGTTAATATTTTTTTTTTTTTGAGACAGAGCCTCAGCTATCACCCTGGGTAGAGTGCCGTGGCGTCACAGCAACCTCCAACTCTTGGGCTTAAGCGATTCTCTTGCCTCAGCCTCCCAAGTAGCTGAGACTATAGGCACCCGCCACAGCGCCTGGCTATTTTTTGGTTGAAGTTGTCATTGTTGTTTGGCAGGCCAGGGCTGGTTTTGAACCTGCCAGCTCTGGTGTACATGGCTGGTGCCCTGGCCACTGAGCTATAGGCGCCAAGCCTGGTGAAAAGTTTTATTCGCATGGAGAGCCAGGGTGCTCCGTGGAAACAAGTTCATCTTCGTAAGACGTTCCAGAGCACCTGCTTGGCTAAAGAAATGTCAGGCCACATTAAGGACAGCATTGGGTGCTGCCTGGAGAGCTGCTACTCGGGGCTTCTTCCCCCACATCCTGCCCTCTGTTCCTGAAGTTCCCTTCCTGACCCATGTTGGTCGCAGGTGGAGGAGGCTGGAAAAGGCAGGCAGCCACTGAACAAGACAGCACCAGCAGAGAACCACCCCTCAGGGAGGGGAAGAAGCCACACTGCAGGGGGCGCTGTGGTGCCCTGGGTGCAGCTGGCCAAAGAAAGGAAATGAGATTCGTTCCATGGAACTGGGTAAAGGCTGAGCCAAAGAAAGCCATCTGCTTGTTCCTGGCCCTTTTCGCTGGACCAGCTCCCACCCAGGCACTAGACCCCAGCAGTTGGGATCTGAGGGAGTCCCTTTCCACCCAAGTTTGGAACCAATTGAGAGAGCCACAAGAGTCAGCCACATGTAGATGGCAACCCTGTCCTTATTACTCACAGAAGCTGGGTGGGAAGATGTATCTGAGGTGTGCAAGAAGAACGAGCCTTCAGTCCAATCCCAGAATTAGGCAGACTCACCTGCCCAGTCACAGGCAGTCTGCAGCCTACAGTGCCCAGCAGAGGCTGAGGCCGTCCCACTGACAGGTGCAGGCATGGAAGCCCACTAGGGGCCAAACAACACCCCTCCCTCTCCAAACCCGGCCTTGCCTTGTCATTCTCTTCCGGGATGCGTGAGTCAAAGGGTACAGAAATGCTAGCAGCCTTACTGTAATAAAAGCCCCCGCCACATGGAAGGGATTCATGAGTGGTAAACAAAGATTCCCACAGTGTGGCCAAGACACAAACCGTGCTGCGTGTGAATGCAGAGGTTCTCCCAGTGGCCTGGAAAAAGGATGTTCTTCTTCCCTAGTCTCCCTCCTCCCTCCCTTCCCAGTGCTCACTCTGCCGACAGCTGCCCCTGTATAGTTCGGGGCTTCCCATTACTATCAAATACGGGAAACCCAGGGGTTTTACTCCCATGACATGGGGGAGCGGCACTTTCCACAAGGTAGAGAACCAAGGAAGGGCAAGCCAGACTGGTGTGTTGGCCAAGGATGACTGCCTCCCTCCTCTTCCCCACCTTCCCCAAGACGGTGCAGAATGCAAGAGACGTGTTGTAAAGGCATGGCCATGTTATTGACGTGCAGAGCTAGAAGGAAATGGAGGCATGATGTGAACTATATTTGATCTTTGTCCCTGGTTCCTATCACAAATCTCCTAAAACCCTTCAAATTTCCTGGGAGATGGGAGTGTCTTTAGCTATTTGAACCACCTGAGTTTATGGTAACACAGTGACTTAGGGTGGGGCTCCTAGACAGCTTCAGGATGGGGCTGTCCCTAGAAAGACCAAGAGATTAGAGGGTTGTAACCTTCAGCTCCACTTACTGACCTCTGGGAAGGGGAAGAGAGAGTACTGGAGGTTAAGTTCTGTAAAACTCAGCCAGGTGCAATAGCTCATGCCTATAACCCTAACACTCTGGGAGACCGAGGCAGGAGGATTGCTTGAGCTCAGGAGCTGGAGACCAGTCTAATCAAAAGTGAGGCAATATGTCTACTAAAAATAGAAAAGAACTAGTCAGCATAGTGGGCACACACCTGTAGTCCCCACTACTCAGGAGGCTAAGGCAAGAACATCACCTGAGCCCAAGAGTTTTAGGTTGTCGTGAGCTATAATGACGCTATGGCACTCCACTCAGAGTGACAGAGTGAGACTTCTTGAGTTTTGTGAGCCAACCTAGCAAATTAATCAAAGCTGAGAAGGAGTAGTGAGAATCATGATTTGTAGGTAACAACTTGGACTTGGCATCTGAAGTAGGGGCAGGGTGGGGCTGAGCCTTCATGGTTGGGACCTGATGTTATCTCCAGGTAGCAAGGTCAGGACTGAACTGAATCAGAGGACAGCCCCAGGCTCTGCTGAAGAACTGCGTGGTGCCTGGGGAAACCGCCATCTGCCATCTCATCACGGAAGTGTGCTCTGTAGAGTGCAAGTAGAGAGGGGGGGAAAAACTGTTTTTCCCTCAGAGGAATCAAATGAGCCAACCCCAGAGCACACTTTAGATTTTTTTTTTTAAACAGAGTCTCATTATGTCCCCTTTTGTAGAGTGCTGTGGTGTCACAGCCCACAGCAACCTCCAACTCTTGGGCTAAAGCGATTCTCTTGCCTCAGCCTCCCAAGTAGCTGGGACAACAGGTGCCCGCCACAATGCCCAGCTATTTTTTGTTGTTGTTGCTGTCATTATTGTTTAGCAGGCCTGGGCTGGTTTTGAACCCGCCAGCCCCGGTATATGTGGCTGGCACTCTAACCACTGAGCTATGGGTGCTGAGCCCCAGAGCACACTTTTGGATTTACGAAGCTCCACCTTGCCTAGTGGTCATCACTGTGTGTTCATGATTGACACTTACAAAGTAGAAGGCCCTGTACTATGTGCCAGGGACTCAAGGCACAATTCTAGCTCCAACAAGATTTACATCAATCTGGCTGTCCAACGGGAATCTGCTGAGCATTTATTATGCACTCCATTGTGCCAGGTGCTCAGGAACACCTCTGAGACTTGTCCCCTTCAGCCTGCTGAATGCAACCATGAAAAAGGATTGATGATACTGAAGCACCTCCAAGCCTGTGTTGCTTTCCTCTGAGGAGAGAGTTCTTCTTCACAGATTGCCGGGGGGTGGAGGACAGGTTTAGAAAAACAAAATGAATGGCTAATTCAATAATCAAAAGACATGTCTCTCATGGAAGACTGTGCAAACTGAAGAAGGGTTGGCAAGGGCATCCTCAGGTAGGCAAAACCATTCTAAAAACTAACATGCAGTGGTTTTAAAAACGGCAAGGGGGTGAGAATCTGCATCCTGCCCTTTGTGGGGGCATGACTGTTGACCCTACCACAGCTCTCAGAGACATGGAGCTGTACATTTTTAGACACCATAGAAAGATCCCTTCTGCCTGGGCTTCTTTGGAGCATTGTACATTTTCACAAAATTTTAAAACAACACAGCAGGCAAAAGAATAAAGGCTTTATACCCCTGCTTTAGTCTCAATATAACTGTATGAAGGGTGGAGAGCCAAAAAGTTCACGTTCAGAAACTCAGGTGCTATTTGTAGCTCCCTAATAAGCAAAACTCTTTTGGCCATCTACTCATCCATTCATTTTGTAATCTCCAAACCTCAAAAATCTAAGCATAGACACACAGCAGATGCTCAGTGAGGGCTTATTGGATAGACGGACGGATGGATGGATGGATGGATGGATGAAATATCCAGAGATCAGTCCACAGTCCATCCAACATCCCACAACCACAGAGTGACTTCAACCGACATTATCTTGTTCACAACCCATCAGGAACCCTAGGTAGAGAAGTTTTGTGTGCTGACCCCTAAGGGGAAGAACATGAATAGAGAAATAGGATGAACTCATTCCAAAAGACTGCTGCACCCAAGAAATAGAGAAGTGAAGAAATGTGCCTCTAACACCCGCTCTCTGGTCAATAATCACACGCAGTGATGCACCTCTAGTCCCAGCTACTTGGGAGGCCAAGGCAGGAGGATCACTTGAGCCCTGGAGTTTAAGGCTAACCTGGGCAACATAGAGAGATCCTGTGTCTTAAACAATAAAAATAATAATAGTAACAGGCTAGGCACGGTGGTTCACGCCTGTAATCCTAATACTCTGGGAGCTGAGGCAGGTGGATCACTTGAGCTCAGGAGTTCAAGACCAGCCTGAGCAAGAGTGAGACCCCATCTCTAAAATATACCCCGTATTGTGGTGGGTGCCTGTAGTCCCAGCTACTGGGGAAGCTGAGGCAAGAGGATCACTTTAGGCCAAGAGTTTGTGGTTGCTGTGAGCTACAACACCACTCTACCAAGGGTGACAAAGTGAGACTCTGTCTCAAAAATAATAATAATAATAACAATAACTCAGTTTAATCACAAAAATGAATTAAGCTTTTATTATGGGCCAGTAGCTGTGGCTACCAAAGTGAATAAGACTGCACAGTTTTCTCCTGTTCTTCTTACTACGTCCCACCATCTTGTCTGTGACCCACTGCTCATTCAGTCTTACCTTCAATTTCCTGTCTATGAATTTAGAGTCCACATTATGCTAACCACTCCCTCGCAATGCCTTCAACTCCTTTGCTCTGTCTCCCCTATTGCACACCCCGGCAAACCTTCACTTATGAATGAAACATGATACCCCCTCCTCTGTGCCAGCTCAGCATTGCAGGACAAAGTCACACAACTGTGCCAACCGATATCATTTATAATGCATGGCCCAAACCCATCCCTCCCAGTAATCCGATTTCAGTAAATGGCACCATGGCCCACCTGGATACTCAAGCCAGAAATCTCTCTTGAAATTCCCTTTTACCTCTTGCCCCACATTCAAACGTCACTGCAGTGTTGATACCATGTCCAACATGAATGTGAAGTCCATCTCTTCCGTTCATCTTCATCTGCCACCATCTTGTCCAGATCTCTGTCACCTCCTACCCGCAACACAGGTCTCCCATTGACCTTCTGCTCTGCTGGCTTAGTCACTGAAAGAACACAGTGGACTATTAACTCCTAAACTGGATTGTGTTGGCAGCATTCTCTCCACCACACACACCCTCACCCTTACCACTGCAGTGTTCACTAACCTGACTGCCAAATGCCAAAATCCATGTTGCTTTGCCAGAAGGTTTTCTCTGGTCATGAAGCTGCTTTGCCCACCCTTGCAGCAGGTGCCCCCAAAGACACTCCCTTGTCCCGAACAGACTTCAAGCAATGGCTGAGGGGATGGGGTATATAAACACCCCAGTTCTCTCACCCCCCACATGGGACAACTTGAATGGCATATTTTTTTTCCTTGAAGCAGAGTCTCAGTTTGTCGTCCTCAGTAGAGCACCATGGCATCATAGCTCACAGCAACCTCAAACTCTTGGGCTCAAATGAGTCTCTTGCCTCAGCCTCCCAAGTAGCTGAGACTACACACGCCCATCACAATACCTTAGAGATGGGGGTCTCACTCTTGCTCACGTTGGTCTCAAACTCTTGAGCATACACAATCCACCTGCCTTGGACTCCCAGAGTGCTGGGATTACAGCATGAACCACCATGCCCAGTGCTGAGTGGCACGTGGCACATTCTATGTGGCTCCCGGAACTCCCCAGAGGGACCAAGCTTTGATTGTCCACAGTGATCACTTGATTTATAAGGCATCCTTCACTGGATTTTTTCACTTCCCTGACTCAACCCCCCACTCCTCTATTGACGCTTTCTTACATCACCTCCCAAATAAACTACTTTGCCTTTAGTTTTCTTCTAGGGAAAACCAGACTACGGCAATGTCTCTTCTTTGCCTACAATTCTTACTATGGCACACCACTGCCTTTAGGAGAAAATTCAAACTCCTTAAGTTTTCCTAGAAAGTTCTCCATGATGCTCCTGTGTACCCATCAGGCTTTACCTTCCACTGTGCTCCCCATAACACTGACATCACTTTGCCTCCTTTGAGTTCCTGTAATATTCTAAGCCTTTGGCATCACAGGGCCTGTGCACACTCTCAGCTCCAAGGCCATGCACACCTTGCCCTCTTTCTCCCTGTCTCAGTTCACATGTCCTTCCTAGGACAGGCCGTCCTTTGTTAACACATCTATTCTCACTCCTAACACCCTTTGCTTCCTTCACGGCACTTTCCATAAATTGTACCCCTGTTTGTGAGTTTGCTTCTCTAAGGTCTGTCTCCCTACCAGACTGGAAGCTCCAAGAAAGCAGAAATTGTCTCCACTTTGTTGTCCAGGACAGGGCGGAGGGCCTAGCTATAGGAAACCATCAACACTGATTTCCATTTCTTTTTTTTTTTTTTTTGAGGCAGAGCCTCAAGCTGTCACCCTGGATAGAGTGCTATGGCATCACAGTTCACAGCAACCTCCAATTCCTGGGCTCAAGCGAGTCTCTTGCCTTCACCTCCCAAGTAGCTGGGACTACAGACGCCCGCCACAACGCCCGGCCATTTTTTTGGTTGCAGCCGTCATTATTGTTTGGCGTGCCTGGGCTGGATTCGAACCCGCCAGCTCAGGTGTACGTGGCTGGCGCCTTAGCCCGCTGAGCCACAGGTGCCGAGCCTGATTTCCATTTCTTTAAGATTGAACAAAGACATAGTCCTTGTCCTCAAGGAGCTTATAGCATAGTGGAGAATCTTGTATACAAATGGATAATTTCCTTGTCATGTCAGAGGTCAGATAGCCAGAGATAGAAGGCGCTAATGGGCCATAAAACCCATGATGGTGGATGAAAGAAATGACTCTCCATTTTACTGACCCAATAGCCTCTGATTTATATAAAGTTCAAAAAGTAAATGAGTCCTTCTCACTTCTATGTCCTCAGTGCTGGATATAGTGAGCAGCTCAGGGACTAACGGTTAGGAGATATCCTTTGCTTGAATGAATGAATAAGTGAATGAATGAATATTTTTACCCCTTTCTGAGTCAAAATAGAAATGATCAACTTCAAATTGGGGGGGGGGGGTTGAGACAGAGTCTCAAGCTGTCACCCTGGATAGAGGGCTGTGGCATCACAGCTCACAGCAACCTCCAATTCCTGGGCTCAAGCAAGACTCTTGTCTCCGGCCTCCCAAGTAGCTGGGACCACAGGTGCCCGCCACAATGCCTGGCCATTTTTTGGTTGCAGCCGTTGTTGTTTGGCGGGCCCAGGCTGGATTCGAACTCGCCAGCTCAGGTGTAGGTGGCTGGTGCCTTAACCCGTTGAGCCACAGGTGCTGAGCCTTGTTTTTCTTTTTTGAGAGAGTCTCACTTTGTCACTCTGGGTAGAGTGCTAGTGTCATAGCTCACAGCAACCTCAAACTCGTGAGCTCAAGTGGTCCTCTTGCTTCAGCCTCTTAGTAGCTGGGACTACCGGCCTTCACCACAACACCTGGCTATTTTTAGAGAAGGGGTCTTGCTCTAGCTCAGGCTGGTCTCAAACTCCTGAAGCTCAAATAATCCACCAACCTTGACCTCCCAGATTGCTAGGATTACAAGCGTGAGCCACTTGCACCTGGCCCAAATCTGGGTTTAAATTTTTAAAACATATTCTAAAATTCACAATATTAAAACACCCAGCCATAAGAGAAATGTACAGGAAATCATGTTATATTCTTTTAATTGAAAAAATATGTACCAATAAAAAAGCACATCAATGAAGAATTTATATTACAACAAAATATGTTCATATTATTAATGAGGAAAAGTAGGATTCAATATTATATGTACAGTAGAAATAGTGTAATGTTAAACACAAAGCACCAATATACATTATGCTGGAATGTATCCAGCCACACAATGAAAAAAATTTGAGTGTTAACAATACTTTCCAGACAGACATAGTATGTCTGGCAATAAGCAAAACTCTTCAGATGTTTTTCATGTTACTTCATTTTACCCCTCTGTAGCTTCCAAGTCATCTATAATAAAATTTTTTGTTTAAAATAAATAGATCATAAATCTGGCCAGGAATTCTAGAAATCAAAATGAAAGACAGGGGCGGTCCCTCTGGCTCAATGAGTAGGGCGCCAGCCCCATATACCGAGAGGTGGGTTCAAGCCCGGCCCCGGCAAAACTGCAACAAAAAAAAATAGCCAGGTGTTGTGGTGGGCACCTGTAGTCCCAGCTGCTCAGGAGGCTGAGGCAGGAGAATCGCCTAAGCTCAGGAGTTGGAGTTTGCTGTGAGCTGTGATGCCATGCCACTCTACCGAGGGCAACAAAGTGAGACTCTATCTCAAAAAAAAAACCAAAAGAACAAAAGACAGAACTGATATACATAGTGTCAACATAAATATTTACTTTGAAATAATGACCAGATAGGAAAAAAGTCATATGTGTATATCATAAATCTCCTTAATCCTTCCCTTTCATAAAGTTCTATTTCTAACATTGAAATACATATTTTTCAATTTACTTTAACATGATTTTATCATACCATTGAAAAAACTGTGATATCTTATTCCAGAATGAAGAGAACTGGTCAGGCCCAGTGGCTCATGCCTATAATCCTAGCACTCTGAGAGGCCAAAGTGAGAGAATCCCTAGAGCTCAGGAGTTTGAGACCAGCCTGAGCAAGAGTGAGACCCTGTCTCTACTAAAACTAGAAAACCTCGGCAAGCACTGTGATGGGTGCCTGTAGTCCCAGCTACTGGGGATGTTGAGGTAGTAGGATTGAAGGATCCCTTGAGCCCAGGAATTTGAGGTTGTGATGAGCTCGGCTGACACCATAGCACTCTAGCCTGGGGCAAAAGGGAGACCCTGCCTCAAAAAAAGAAAAAAGAATGAAGAGAACTAAATCTTAGAAAAATGGTTGTGGTAAGCAGCCTCCAAGGTGGCCCCAATAATTCCCTGCCTCTTGGTATTCAGACCCTTGGGAAATGCCTTTCATTTGCGTATAGACTGGATTGAGGCTGACCAACCATCCTGGTTTGCCCAGGGAGGACTAAGGGAGTTCCCAAGATGTGAAATTTTCAGCGCTAAGAGCAGGAAAATGTTGGAAAAACAAGGATGGGATGAGTTGATCACCCTGGCTAGATTTTGTGACTCACTTCTAAACAATGTATAATACAAGGTAGAGCAGAAGAGATGAGTTGTCACTTCCAAGATTATGTTATAAAGGAAGTGCGGTCTCCACATGGTGCTCTCTTGCAGTTCACGTGCTCTGGAGAGACCAGCTGCCATGTCACGAGGCAGCCCTGTGGAGAGACCCACATGTGTACACTTGGAAGCAGATTTGTCCATGGCCACAAGAATGAACTTGGTTTTTTGTTGTTGTGCTGTTGTTGTGATTAGAGAAAGTCTTGCTCTGTTGCCCATAGGCAGAGTGCGGTGGCATCATAGCTCACAGCAACCTCAAACTCCTGGGCTCAAGCAACCCTCTTGCCTTGGAAATGCATCATCCCTCAGTCCAGCCTTCCGACGACTGCGGCTCCAGAAAACACCATTATTACAGCATTGTGAGTGTCTGAGTCAGAACCATCCTGCAAAGCCACACCCAGATTCCTGATCCTCAGAGTCTATGAGTAATAAATGTTTGTTTGGGGGTAATTACTTACACAGCGTGGGTTGTAAAAAAAAAAAAACAAAAAAAACAGCATGTGTAACTATTACAGTTGTGATAGATCAGAAGTTCAGCCCAAAGTATGACCTATTTTTGAGCCTAAGACATAATAGTTTCTTTAAAATGAGCTTCACTATCTAACGTATTACTACTCTCCCCACCCACATTTTTGTAGGTGCCCAGAAGTATAACACTCTATTGTCCCACATCTCCCTACCTTGTTACAGATATTGAGACCACATCCCTGCTCTTGTATAAGTAAAAACTCAGGAAATCATCCCTTCCTTTCTGCCTCACTCCAACCCCAGTGTCGAACTAGTGCTGCTGATCAGTATGACCAATATTATCAATTGGTCACAATTTCACAGGATCATATAATCAAAGAATCAGAGGGTTAGAAAGAGCCCAGTGAGTTTTCGCTGATGATAAATTTAATAAAGGTAAAAATTGCATACCCAGCTCGAGAGGAAATCTTTAGTACCTCTTCCCTCCCCTACCAAAGAAAGCTTCAGAGGTAAGAGTCCACTGAGGTCTTTCCTGTGTAACTTTGCATTATGGAAATTTTCAATATAGAGAAGTAGCGAGAATAACATAATGAACCCATCCCTCTTGTATCTATCACCCATCTTCAAAAATCGTCAAGCTCAAGGCCAATTTTATTTGATATCTTACCCCACCACCACCACTGCCCTATCTCCTAGAACTTCCCATATACTTAACCCTCACCCTCACTCTTTGGGTTATTTTGAAACAAATATCAGACATCAGATCATTTCATCTGTAAATACGCCACTGAAATATTATCTCTAAAAGATAACTTTTTAACATAACCTCAATACTATTCTACATTTAATTTTTTTTTAAATCCCTTAATGTCATCAAATATCCAGTCAGTGTCCTTATTTTCCTAATAGTTTCATGGGGGGGTTTTGTTTTGTTTTGTTTTGTTTTTTAGAGACCACCCTCAGTAAAGTGCAGTGGCATCACAGCTCACAGCAACCTCAAACTCTTGGGCTTAAGCGATTCTCGTGTCTCAGCCTCCCAAGTAGCTGGGACTACAAGCACCCACCACAATGCAGGACTATTTTTTTGTTGCAGTTGTTATTGTTGTTTAGCTGGCCCAGGCCTGGTTTGAACCCACCGCTCTGTGTATGTGGTTGGCGCCGTAACCACTGTGCTACGGTTGCTGAGCCATGTTTTGTTTTCTTTACAGTAGTTTGTTCCAATTGGGATCCAAACTAGGTCTACACTTGGATTTATTCAGTATGTCTCTTAAATCTGTTTTAATTTATAGCTTTTGCCTCCATCTGTCACTGCTCCCCACCCACTAAGCCCTGCATCAGAGTTTTATTTTAAGACGATCTTTCTAAGCTTTGTGAGGACACTGTTTTCTGATTTCTACGACTGATTCATCTCTCCTGCTAAATAAATAACAACATAGTGGACTCCCTTAAGTTACAACTTTAAGCGGTATACTTGGACTTAGATTCATTTTTAAATATTAAAATTTATCAACCAAAGACAGTCTAATTACGCCTTGTACTGGAGGAGACAGGAGTCAATTTCACACAACAGTTGCTGTGACACTTTTTAAAAACCCTACTATCAGGGGATGTTTCACAAAAGTCAACAAATATTTTGCTCCATTCATGATGCCTTTGCTATAGCTTTTAAATAATAAATGGGAAAAAAGAACGTGCTTCAGAAGAAACACCCATCAGTTATATCCTGATGACGGTGGCCTTTCTCCCCAGACCTCCATAAGATCACTTTTATATCCTCCCCTGAAGTGGGGTAAAAGAAATAGCTTCACAGGAAAAATTGCACTGAGACCTCTTGGTAAGTTTCTCCCAGGCTGAGTCGCATCTGTGGACAGTTGGTGTGAAGTGAAAACACTGGGAGTAACAGATATCTATGAATTTATTTGGGTCATCATGATGCTATTAACAGCAGGGCTTTGACGAGAAAGCCTTCCTCACTTAGGACCCAGGAGGAAGCACATTCTCAGGATCTATTCACTCTTCAAACCTGGCTCCCCTGGGGTTGCACCTCACCCCTGCACTTAACACCTGAACAGGCAAAGTTCTGCACTGTAAACTCAGAGGTGTGAGTCTCATTACTGCTTTTCCTATGGTGCCTGCCTGGAATTTGTCCAGCATTGGAACAGGCAAGAGTTCAAAGCAGCCTTGATGGCACCTTTTCATGACTTGAGTCAATTAACAAGGGATTCCTGGCCGGCCTGGAAGTCCAAGCTGCCAGAAAGTCCCTGGAGCAACAGCTGGAATAAACTAATAAAAAACAATTGCAGAGCACCTTGTGAAAATGCCAAACAGCGCAAACACACTGACCCTCATAAACTTTGACATGAACTTGGAGAGGTGGGCCCAGCCAGATTCCAGGATGGCAGATGTGGGAAGCTGCAGCCTTCTTCCAATTCTCCAGTCTTTCCAGAGCTTGATAACACTTGCTCCGTTGTCCAACCAAACTCTCCTAGGCAGCTGGCTCTACTGGCTCATCTGGGTCATCCACTCTCAGGTCTAAGCAGACCCTCTTGCTATACAACTCCCTTCTTCCTTGAATGAATGTGTCAGAGGTGGCTGGAGCTGGCGATTCTAACTGCCAGCTTAAAAAATCCCATCTTTAGGAAGAGGACCAATAAATAGCTTTTTAAGCCTCTAAAGATGCCAAAACCTAAATAAGTCAATGTTAAGATCCCAAGCTCAACAATTCATCCTTTTCTTTTCTCTTCCCTCCCATTAATCTGTTCAGGGTGTACCCACTCACCACTGGTTACACAAAACCAAATACTTCGCTTAAGGTAAATGGACTTTTTTGTAAGCTCACAGCTGTGTAAGCTGTAAAAAGTTGCAGAGGTGATTAATTGATAAACCATCATAGCTTAGCTTATATAGTCATAATTAAAGCTAAAGACAGCCCAGATCACAATTTGGTTACTATTGTATATATTCAACTGAAGACTATTTCAGGATTCCTAAAAACTTGACCAGACTAGGAAGGTGAGAAAAAAATTAACTAAATTGGAAAGGGGAAAATAGAGGAAGATTTGTTTCATTTCTTTCTTTCTTTTTTTTTTTTTTGGACAGAATCTCATTCTGTTGCCCTGAGTAGAGTGCCATGGTGTCATAGCTCATAGCAACCTCAAACTCCTGGGCTCAAGTGATCTTCCTGCCTCAGCTTCCTGAGAAGCTGGGACTATAGGTGCCCTCCTCAATGCCTGGCTAATGCACTCTGGCTCAGGTTGGTCTTGAACTCCTGAGCTCAATCAATCTTCCTGCCTCAGCCTCCCAGAGTGCTGGAATTACAGGCATGAGCCCCTATGCCCTGCCAATTTGCTTTTATTTCTTATTCATTTGCAATGAATGAGGCTGGTGCTTCAGGGGGTGGGCAGGGGGTTACCTACTGCACAAGGGGGTAACAGCCAGCAGGGGCCATAAAAGGGGTTTCCTGGGGTGCAGCAATGTTCCCCATTTCCAAACTGGCATGTTTCCCAATTTTATATACTACGTATCTGTCTTTAATTGTTTTTAGTGTATGCTCTAGTGATCATATTATCCTCCTGAACTTATCACAGTCAACTTAGAAGTAATGTGGTAGCACAGTACATAAAATGCAAGAACTTTGCAAAAGTATAGTTTTGTTTATTGTGTGAAATCCATTCTAGCATTCTTAGGTAGTACACACACATATATATGTTAAAAATCAGTCCCTAAATAATAGACAGTTCCTCAAAAGGTTTTGCAAAAGTGTATTTTTTTTCAAATTTATATTAGCTTCTAATAGTCCTCAAAAAGTTTTGCAAAAGTTTATTTTTTTCAAATTTACATTAGCTTTTAATGGTTAAAAAGCTTATCCCATAGGTTTGCACATAAAAATAGAAGAAGTACATCATTCCTTTGCTAAATTAT
>CAUYON010050841.1:0-15730 GCA_963573935.1 Arctocebus calabarensis | reverse complement strand
GGCCGAGAGCCGGTTCTTGGATGCTGAAGGCTGGGTTCGGGTGCAGAAGAGGCCATGGGTGTCCTCAGAGTGTGGCTCGGGGTGGCCCTAGCGTTGGCGGAATTCGCAGTATTGCCTCATCGTTCCGAAGGTGAGAGAGCGGCGCCTTTTGTGTGTGTGTGTGTGTGTGTGTGAGAGAGAGAGAGAGAGAGAGAGAGAGAGAGAGAGAGAGAGACCAGAGGGAAAGGTATCATGCAGTTTAATCTAAAAAGCTCAGCAGGTTTCCCGGCGTTGTGGGTCGTTGGAAGTTGTTTTTGGTGGTGGGGAAAGTGGAACAGGAGCGGCTTTCCCCGAGAAGATCCCTGCTCCTGGTGGTTTGCATTCGGATCACAACCCCCGCCCGGCCTCCCTCTCTGTGCAAGGTGCCTTGGGTGGGCGGGTGGCCGTTTGAGGTCGCATGTCTGAAATTAGATTTTTCTCTCCACTAGCCCGCGTCCCCAGGGGAAAAGCGACAGCTGGCGCTAGGCGAGGGGCGATCAATTGCTCTTAGCGATGTAAAAATGCCTCTGTCCCTGTGACACACACAGTCCTCCGCCTTGCAGCCCGCCTTCCCCGCCCCGGTCTGTGTCCCCCTGACGTCCAGCTGAGGTTTTTCTGATTATCTGGGTGGAGCGTGTTCGGACGCAGGCCATTCAGTTGCGCCCGCAGAAACCTCAGTCCCGAGAGGCGCGACCCGCCTGCCTCCCGGAACGAGAGTGGTTCCTGAGACTTAGATGCGTTCTGCTCCGCCCTGCGCCTCCGCGTGAAAGCCGGAGCCGGGGCGAGGGAGAAGGCTGTGGGAATAGTCGTCGCCCTGGCCGCACAGGCGGTCTGCGTGCCGCCAAACTAGCCGGGGCGAGCGAATCAAGAGTTTGGGGGTCGCGGGATGCCGGGCCCCGCGGCGCCAGGCGCTCTGAGCGCCCACCTGCGTCGGGGAGCCGAGAAAGTCGCCCCGCTGGAGCTTACGGAGAGGGAAGGGAGCCGGCGGGCAGGGAGGAAGGCGGCTTAATCCTCAGCCCCGGCTGTCGGCTCCCCCTCCGGGCTCCATTCATTATCCTCCGGCTGCGGGAAGGGGAGTTCACCTGCCCGGCCGCAAACATCACAGCCGTGGCCCAGGCGGCGGGAGGGCACAGCCCTGGCGCAGGTCGCCCTCCGGTCACCCGAGCAGCTGCCTCTTCGGTGGCTTCCCAAGAGAATGTAGCATGGCCTTGAAAATCCACGCCCCCAGTGGAGACTTTCCTGCGGGTAGGGGCGCCGCCTGCAGCGCCTGGCGGGAAGTGTTGAGTGCGTCCCTCCCCGGAGAAGCACGTCTCGGCCTGTGCAGCCTCCTTGGAACTGTGCGTGTCCTGTGGAAATACACTCTTACGGTGTGCGTGCATACGGACCAAACTCCAACTTGTGTGGGAGAATCAGTGCAGGCCACCCCAACCTGAACTTGGTTCTTAGAAAAATTAGTTTCACTTGGTGGCACTTTCTTAATTATAATCATGTCCTAGCAAGGCAAAAAACGTGCCAGCTCCCGGACAGCTGTAGGAAGCGCAGTTTCTCCACACCAAATCTCTGGAAATGATGAGACATTGTTATTAAGAGCCCACAGGGCGCGCTCTTGGGGAAGTTGGTAGGTGCGGTGGGCGAAGTTTAAGAACTGTCTGTCTTTTGATGATGTGGACCGTATTCCTCCAGTCTTAAGAAACTTTACCTCTTTTTGTTTGACCCCATCTTTAGAGCACTCTACAGTCATTTCACAAATTGGACTGATAAATTGACAGACATCCGAGAGTTTCCACCCGCGTGGCAGTGATCTTATCTAGCAATAAAAGAGTAATGAATGGATCCACGAGGACTCTTACTGAACAGCTGTGTGCACAGGGCTGTATATGCTGCGTTTCATTTAATTAAGTGATATCACTCCCACAGAGAAAATATTAGCTGTATTAGCTGTCATCTGATGAGACCTTTGGTTTGCTTCTGTCAAGGTTTTCGTTTTCTTTTGAAAACAAGAGCATTTAAGGTCAAGGGTGGAAACCTTATGGATCATAGAGATTTCCTCAAGTCTTTATTAGCCCAGGGAATAATTTAAAATGAAAAAGAAACAGGTGCACGTGTGCTTCTCTTCCTGGGCTGTAGTCTGTGACACCGTAGCCGGGCAGCTCACGGCCAAGTTTGTTTTCTTTGCAGTGCTCAGAGTAAGGATTCTAGATGTTTCCGGTACACCAGTTATACCTTTCACAGCTATGTTTGATACAGCTGTGTGCTTCCTCCCTTAGCTGGTTAGGTTGCTCCTTGTAATTCTCCTATCTCTAGTTTAGCTCCTAATAAACAGTAATTGTTCAGAACATGAGTCTGATGAATGAGAATGGTCAAATCACATTCTTTTGAATTGAGCTTAACTGGTAGACAGGCCTCAGTGATTATCTGACTGACCTTGAATGAACCACCTAACTTCTTTGTGCTGTGGTTCTGTGGTTCACTAAATGAAGAGGGTGATGAGGTGATAGCTCTAAAATATTTAGGAAAAAAGAGATCAACATTGGCTTCTTTATTTGTGGTCACTGGTGACTTTCTGGTTCTAAATTTTAATTATCCAAAGGAAAATGCAGGCTTGGTGCCCATAGCACAGGGGTTACGGCACCAGCCACATACACCCAGGCTGGCAGGTTCGAACCTGCCCCAGGCCAGCTAAAACAATGACAACTGCCACAAAAAATAGTCAGGCATTGTGGCAGGCACCTGTAGTCCCAGCTACTTGGGAGGCAGAGGCAAGAGAATTGTTTATGCACAAGAGTTGGAGGTTGCTGTGAGCTGTGATGCTGTGGCACTCTACTGAGGGTGACAGAATGAAACTCTGTCAAAAAAGAAAAAAGAAAAATGTAGATGACTAGCAAATTATCAGTGGTGATATTTACATTGCCTTATATTGTTGAACTGGTAAACAATGCTGATTTGAGAATTTAATAAAATCAAGAAGACACAGAAAAACTTAATGTGTTAATGTGGCTGCTGTCTGAAGCAGAGAAACTCTGCCATGGCACTTTCTGGAGAAATTCACCCTGAGTTGTGCTGACACGTGCAAACCCTGTGAAGTCATATTGGCGAGGACAGCTGCCTTGGAGTGGGGAAGAGTTGTGGAATAAGAGAGTGAGCAAACTGTGCTTTGGACTATGTCCCATCACTCCCCCTGTGATTTTAACCGGTCCCACAATCTCCCAGCCTTTTCCTATGAATGCCATTGACAGATTACATTGAAAAAGATCATTTGATCGACAATTTGTTATATCTCTGGGGGTTAGCATATTTGGTGCCACACTTGCTGGGAGAGTCCTTTTGGTAAGGAACTTGATACTTAAAACTCAATGTGAAGAGAGGCAGCACCTGTGGCTCAAGGAGTTGGGTTCCAGCCCCATGTACTGGAGGTGGCAGGTTCAAACCTGGCCCTGGCCCAAAACTGCAACAACAACAACAAAAAACCTCAATGTTAGGGAAGAGAAATCATTGGTTGGGGAAATATCCCATCTCTTCACTCAACCTATTAATATCTCTTTATTCAGAGCATATGTGTCAAGGTATGTTTGGTAAGGGAATACAGATAGCAAAAACAAAACAAAACAAAAAAACTGCCTTATTATTTGCCCTCAAGGAGTTTGCATACGCAGAAGTCATTAACATCACTACAATAACAGCAGGACATTTGATCTTTGATGGGTTTCCTGATATGCAAATGTTAGGTACTCCCACTTTTGCATCTTTTGACTTTAGCAACTACCTGCTAGTGGAAATAAAGGGGTGACATACAGTCATAGACTGTTATTTCTATCATATACCATTCCTCTCTGAGGATCAGATTCTGGGTATTACTCTCTGGCATGGACACAGCCATCCACATTCCCTGTTATGCAGTTGGGTGGCAATATTACTCAACCATAATCAGACCCAAGTAGTCATAAAACACTCTCCACCATGTGGCTCAGAAGAGGGGCGGGGACTGCCACATGCAAAGTTGGAACCTCCTGCCAAACCTTAAAACAGTTCCAAAGCAGTTGGCCCATTTTCAGTTTTACTACTCTATTAATTGATCTGAATTCTAGTTGATACTAATCAGGACATGAGCTGTCCTGTCAGGTCAGAAAGTGATTCTATTTTAACCGTTCCACATATGCTGAATTACAAAACAACATAAAGCCCGAGCCTTTAAATGCCAACTTGTGGCTGCTTGTTTCTAAGGAGTCAGGTTTTTGTGAGGCTGTGCTCTCTAAATCTTTTCATATCTACCACCATTTCTTTGAACCGATGGGTCTGACATTTTGTGGCTCTGGGATGTAACTTCTCCAAGTTACTGAGTCTACCAGTTATCGTCCCCAGACTGAGTAGTTTCAGGATGTAAGTGTTGGTACAAATCTCAGATTTCCTCTGAAAATATTAGACTTTATAGAAGCATAGTGTGAAAAAGTATATTAATAATATAATGTGAAAAATACAAATTTACTTGTTTAAATTTGATGCAGTGACATTTTTTTATGTAACCTGCAAGAAAAGAGCCAACCACGTTGGAAGAACAGCACAGGTGTTGGGATCTGGAGTCCTTTCTTGATGCTGTAAAATTCTTTGCCCTGCAGAACGTTCTCACAGGCCATCAGACGTTAAAACTTAAGTTCCCCGGCATCTCAGCTGTATTCAATACCCTTAGACTGGCAACTTTCATCATTAGAGAATTCTAGCTCTTGTTGTCTTTTTTTCCCTCTTTAGTCTTCTCTTGAAGAAAGCCCCTTTCTCCTAAATCCACACCTTCTCTCAGAATTCACCTTGAATGTGAGTTTTCTTTGAAGTTCAACCAAAGCCATAAATAGGAACCTCAGACCCAAGATCATTCTGGTACTTCTTAAGAAAAAAAGTAATGAGTGGAAGTGGCACCTTTGTGCTCCACACCATGTGAAGCGATCAACTAGTGGAAAGGCCCCTCCCAGCGCCAATGCCAACAAATTTCCCAACTTCATCCACTAGTGGGTCTGTGGTGCATGCCGGGGTGGGTGAGTTTGCTTGCTTTGGCTCACTGCATCTAGCATTGGTTGGTGATAAATGTTTGATGGGATTGGGCATCATACTGCAATGCCTTAGTTTCTCCAAAGAGTAGAAAGGACGTTTTGGAAGCCCTGTTAATGGAGACTCATTGGGTAGCCTTCTGGGTAGAACCATTCTGTTTTAGGAAAGCCCTCTGAAGGCAGAACTTATTTCTTTTGGAATTGTGCATCACAAGTGACCCAAATTGAGTTATTTCTGTTTCCTAGTGATAGAGTTTATCAGCAGCTGGTTTGACTTGCATCTCCAGCCAACATGTGGCTTACCCAGGTGTATACGTGGTGCCACACTCAATGCTGCTGTGGTTTTTCAGGTTGCAGTGAGTTTATAACGTCTTTCTAAACCTCCCCAAATGGCTTTTGATATGTGCACTTAGATACACATACTTGTTAAGCTTGATTTCTTTTAGGGCTTTGGAAAGCAATTGACCTTGCTACAGAGGGGAGCAATGAAATTTTTCTAAATGTTATATTTCTTGTTTGTTTTTCCTAAAAGTTAAATTTTGTAAAACACAGTAAATTTTGTTTCTAAAGGTTAAATTTTGTGAAATTGTAGCTAAGTGATGAATATTATTGTAATTTTTTAAACACAAGAAGTAACTAAATATGTAAGTAATTTAGAAAGTGAATTGTGTTGATATATCTTATTTGGGATATTATTCTTTTACACACACACATACACACATATCCTTTCTTATGACAAACCGTAGACTGAAATATTAGGTCTTGGAAACAAGATTTCTTTTTTTTTTTTTGAGACAGAGTCTCACTATGTCCCCCTCAGTAGAGTGCTGTAGTGTCACAGCTCACAGCAACCTCCAACTCTTAGGCTTAAGCGATTCTTTTGCCTCAGCCTCCCAAGTAGCTGGGACTATAGACGTCCGCCACAACGCCCAACTTTTTTTTGTTTTTGCAGTTGTCATTTTTGGTTAGCTGGCCTGGGCCGGTCTTGAACCTGCCAGCCTGGATGCATGTGGCTGGCACCGTAACCACTGTGCTACGGGTGCTGAGCCGGAAACAGGATTTCTTAAGGAAAAATAAGTCAATTAAGAAGAATTTTCCTCCAAGGTTTTATCTCAAATTATTTTAATTTGAATGTCAAGGGTATAAAAATCACTTCAATAAACTTGCCCAGGGAGATCTTTGAGTCAAACCCAAATGTAAATGGTCATCTCATTTAAAATTTGCTCTTAATTCCATTACTGGTGAGAAAGGTAGACCAGTGCTTTCCTGAGGAGTTAATACTTTTGAGACATTATAAATGATCTGTTAGAGGCAAGGATGTAGTGAAATATGTCCTTTTCTTCTTGGAAACCACTGTAGCACATTATCAGAATGTGCTTCTACCTTGGTTTGTACAAGACCTGACAATTAAGTTCATGAACTCATACCTCATTGCTGAATATCACTATAGTTACCTTTGAAGTACTCCCCTTGGGAAGCTCTACTCCCACACCAGCACCTAGTCCACCCTTTGAAACTATTTTGGAACTCTTTCTGGAAGGCCATCAGAGCTGTCATTATGTTACCCTTGATGTCTGTCATCAAAATGTCTTCCTTCCACTATTTCTTTTATCTTTATGTAATAAAAAATGTCCCTGGGGTCAGATCAGGTGAGTAGGTGGGTGTAGTATTTGTTTACTGGCTAAACCCTCCCTCACAGACAGTGCTGTGTGAGCTGGTGCATTGTTATGATGCAAGAGCCACACCTTTCTCATGCCAAGATTTTCAGTTCAAGTTTCCTGTTTCTCTATTGATGTTTACTTGGTTGGCTACTGTGTTCTCACAGTCAGCTGAGGATTTTGAGGCACAATTCAATTAATTTCTGCAATATTTTTGTCAGTTCTACTCATAACTGGCTGTCCTGACCTCTCTTCATCAGTGATGCTTTCTTGCTGTTCAGGAAAATGTTTAATCCATTTGCACACTGCAGTTTTTATCATGGAATTATCCCTATAAACTTGGAATAACATGTCCCTGATTTTACTTTCACTCTTGCTAAGTTTAACAAGAAATTTAATGTTCATTGCTCTAGGTCAAGCTCTGACTTTCTTGTGACAGCGCCAAAAAACACTCAACAATAATGAACACCACTCAGCAACATAGCGCCACATGTCGGCAGAAACACAGCTATGAGACACTGATATACCAAGGTTATGAAGCCTTATTGAGTTGTTTATACGGTGCTGCCAATGCAAGCACAGGGTGGCAAGTTCACAAACTTAATTGTCAGACCTCAGATGTGCTGTTCTAATCTGTTTTGCAGACTCAGTTTCTGAGAGAGTAACTGGTAGCACATTGCCCACCTGCTTTTGGGTTACATCAATACATATTATGCAGCTCAGAATTTGGTGGAGAATATGGGTACATTTTTTAAAATTAGGATTGCAGTTATAAGTTGTTTTCTGATATAAAACTTAGAGGTTTATTTGGTTTATTTTATGATGTGTTAGTTATTCAGAATATGTAGGCTGTCCCATTCAAATTCCGCCTTCTTTTCCATTTAGAAACAAATCATCTGTTGCTTTTCATTTGGTGCTTAATGACTGGAAAACATAAAGATGTATCAGTTCATAAGCAGCCCATCAGGAAAAAAAATTGAGTGAAAAGTGGGTTAAAAGAGTCTTGGAGGTCATGAGATGAATCGAAGAGTTCTTTTCAATGAAATACCATTTATACTACTCTCCTATAAAATGGTTTAATCTCCCTGAAGAGGAACATATTGTGTTAAAGGCATGAAATGAGTATTTTGTATTAATCAACCAGATACCCAAGTGAATACCTACTATGTGACGAGAAGGGGAATCAAAGATGCAGAAGCATTTCGTTTGCTGAGAGTACATACAGGCTCTTAGAGCTAGTTCTACTGTGTGGTGGGGGTATTTGCAACATTTCCTCATCCTCAGCAAAGATATTCCAAGGAGGTATGTGAAAATGAATTTACCAGTGGGTGATTCTGGCACAAAATGTTATGAGCTCAAAGGAGCACAATCTTGTTGGCTGAAAAACTTTCATGAACGAGATGGGATCAAGTTCTAGGCACTTGGTTAGATCAAGTTCATCTCCTATAGGAAACAACATGAACAAAGGCGCTGAGATATGAAAGCCTCTTGTAGGATCCTCAGTTGGCCTCTTGGGTTGGACTGGAGAATTGGTGTAAGCGAAGAGTGGCAGAAGAGCGGGGATATATAAATTGGGACTGGATTAGGGAGGCTTTGCTGACTTATCACAAAGAAAAATATACATTGTATTTATACTGTCATGCTTTAAAATGACATGTATTTATAGCATGTCATTATAAATAAATTTATTTTTAAATTCAAATAATAAGTTTTAATGATGCTTTCCCTCCTGTGTGTGTGTTTTGGTGTATGGGGTTATTTTTCTGGGGGAAGAAATGTTCAAGCTTTTAAGATTTTGGAAAAAGCAATGTTTGCTGAGTGCAATGCTTGTAGATGCTGTTTTAGCAGTGGGCCTGCTAAGGCCATGCTTATTGATTTATTATGCATCTTTTTTAATTCTTGTTTTGTTTTTTTCCCACAGGTGCTTGTGTCTATCAGGGTTCCTTGTTGGCGGTAGGTCATTCTTAATATATTTGGTTTATTTCTTTTGAATGTCAAATGGTTGATTGAGGTTACTGAGTGAGTGAAGTAACCTTATCATGGTTTGAGAATTAGCCTTCATCTTGGCATAATCATGCTCAATTATTTAATGCCTTTTCCAGAGTGAGTTAGTTCCATTTGGATACTTGGGTATTGGAAGAGAAGTTCAAACACCCAACACACAATTTGCATTCTGTGGCTGTCTTTTGTGTTTTTTCAATCAGAGAGAAAATTAGATCTCATCCTCTTGTCAGATACAAACGAGGGCACAAATTATTTATCTTCCTGTTGTATTTGCTTCCGCCTTTGAATCCTTCTCTCAAAAAAGTACAGTTATTAAGTTCAGTAGAATAGGAAAGATTTCTGATTGTTGCTTTGAATTGTAAAGTTAAGTTTTGGTGAATAACAAACAAATTAACATTTTTATCTCTGAACCGTTGCCATACAGGGTAGAATTGATTTTGAATTTAATGTCAGAATGACTTGGGGGAGAAGCTGATGTAAGTCTCATGCATTTCTTTTCATTAATAATGCACTATGGTGCGTAACCATGTTAAAGCCTTATTGAAAAGACTGTCTACACTCCATCAACTCTAATAAATGGTGTGACAAGTCATTCTTCACCAATTTTTTATTTTGGTTTAATAAATGCTATAATAAAACAACTGAAATGGTTGGAAAGGGTTTGCTCATTTACATCACAACCTACTATTGACATGTGTGATATTAAGTCATCTTGGATTATCCTTGCGGTATTGAAATAGATGATGATTACCTTAGGTATCCACAAGTCTAGCTAACTGGAGATATTCACAGTAATATTCTTGAATCTGAACTTCCCATACTGCAATTATGGCTCTGGAGATTTATGTTTTTTTCTTCTTTGTGTTTTTGTATTAAAGAATCAGGAAAAAGCCATTTTCCTTCTCTTTCTCATTCTATGCCCTTAAAAGTAGACTTTTCTTTCTGCTCGTTATTTAATATATTTGAGGAATCATTTTAAAATCAAAGTGCTCTCAAATGCATCATGAGTTTAGGGGAGCTGCGGTAGATGTGGTAGTCAACTCAGTAATCCATGTGGATACAAAGAGGATTGTTTATTGAATAGAATGGTACATGATTTTTCAATATCTTTTCATAGCTATTAATCTATCTGGTACTTATCCTTGACCAATGAAATAGGCAGGCTACATTATTTTATATGTTCCTCGTCTTTAGTGGAGAACCAAGGATGAGAGCGAGTTGAAGACATTTGCTAAGGGTAATAGACCCCTAAGAGGTGGAACAGAACAAGGCAGCCTGTCACCTTCTTCCTATGTTCTGTCTGTATCGGAAGAAAAGTGGCTGGATCATCTTCTGTAATTGACTTTGCTATTTGTTATTGTACATTTGAATATGAAGGCATGAAATAATTGGAGAGGTTATTTTGATCAAATTAAAAGGAGAGACTGTCTAGCCAACTTGTATTTAGTGCATGACCTTGCTCTCCTCTGTGCCATGCCCCAGATGAGCCCAGGGCTCATGGCCGCTCCAGGCCAGTGGGCTGGGCTCCCTCACCCTAGCACACTCCTCACCCCTCCAGGAGGCTTCTTTGCTTATCAAGGCTCTGTTGCATTTGTTTGAAAACCTTTTCAGGAGCCTGAGGTACTTACCATTGCAATTATGGAACTCAGTCTGAGAGACAATACGTTTATCATCATAATAAAGATTATTATTAAACAAACATTTATTGAGTGACAACTACAGTCCTGCTATTTTAGGTGCTGGAATGCCTCAGGGAGCAGACAGATAAAAATCCCTGCCCTTGTGGAGCTAGAATTCTAATGGGTAAAATATATAGAATGCTGGATGGAGGGTTATGGGGGGAAGGCATGGAGGCATGGGGGTGGGTAGAAAATACTGGCTATAGGGGACAAGGGTGGCTGCTTTAATAGGGTGCTAGGGAAGGCTTCACTGAGAAGGCAACGTTTGCAGAAAGAGGGCCTGAAAGAGGTAATGGGAAGAGCTGGGCCCTTGGATATTTAGGGGAAGAGAATTCAGGGGGTGGGGGGAGAGGACAGCAAGGGTGAAGTCTGCAGCAGAGCTGTTGGCCACTGGAGGAAGCGGTGGAGGCCAGAGTGGCTGGAGCTCATGACCAAGGACGGATGGCACGGGACAGGCCAGAGAGGGGCACAGGCACCAGAGCATGTTGAGTTTTTGCAGACTTTGGCTTGTCCTTTTGGGAAGGTGGGTGAGCCACTGGAGGTGCTAGGGAAGAGGAATGACAAAATCTGACTTATCATTTAATTAAACTGCTGAAATGAGAATGTGAAAAGAAATAAGTATTCTTGTTTCTAGGGAAACTGTGTTGAATGCTTTAAAAAGACTCCTCAGAGATGAGTCACTAAAAAAATTGCTGTCAAATTAAGTGCGGGAGAAACAGCTATAAAAGATTTGGGAAATATTTGAAAATCTAGAGAGATTCTGCATTCGGATTTATTTGCTCAAACCACATTAAGATCCCTCCTCATCTTGAGGACATGGAGACTGGAAATAGCAGATGATGCGCCGTGGATGTCGTTAATCTTCTGCATAATTCATCACGGCCACTGTCTCAACATGACCTGGTGTTAAAGAGAGACATCGCCGCCACGTCAGTGAAACTGGAGAGTGGATGTGTGCTTACGTATTTTGAATCAAAATGAAGAGTTCAAGAACATTTATGTGCTATTCTAAGAATCTAGACAACTCTTTGGGTGTGAGGCCTTCTTTTCTCAGAGGCTTTGCACTTATGAGCTGGCTCTGAGAAGGGTGACTTGGGGTCCCTGTGGGTGATTCCACCCACACGTTCACCGCTGTGGAGGTCTGCGTGGCTCCAGACACCTTGTCGTCCCAAATCTCCATTTTACGGATAAGGGCCCTGGGGCAGGGTGTGAAGTTCTTGAGGTTCTTTCATTTCTCAGGTGAGGAACTAGAAGTAGAAGGTTGGTCTGGTTGAAAATGGCAAAGCGTCAGCTTCGCCTGGATGCATTCATAAACTATACCGAGGAAATGAAACGTGTGTTTAGGCGCTCGCTGCTACTTTAGTGCTGCCCACACCTGCTGCCAGGGTTCCTCTCACTGATTCCTTTGAGATCTCGCCACTTGTTGTTGAGGAAGCTTCCAGATACAGTACAACACTCACAGCCCTGGCCGTCTGACAGGCCTGGTTTTAATTCTTCCTCCTTTGCGGCAAACCAGCCCTGTGCCCTCGAGCAAGTCACAGAACTTCCCGAAGCTCTGTGACATGGGGACACACCCATACGATCCCTCATATGCTTTTGTGCCATAACAAAATTCCTCTTTGCCAACCAAGAAGACGGAGAGGAATGGGCCGTTATTAAGCACCTGCTATATATTTGATGCTTGATGATTTCAGGAAAGGGGTGTTGTCTGTACAGGTAAGGAAGCTGAGGCCCAGAAAGTTTAGTCACTTGTCCAAAGCTGCAGTGAGCGCTAGAGAAAGAGCTTAAGCCTGGGTCTGGTTCTTCAGCTGTGCCTTTGAGCCTTCTGTTGTACCCAGCCACGCCAGGCCACTTGCCGTCTCTGAACACAACGGACGTGTCACCACCTTCAGTGCTACACACCCACCCCCTCCCCGCCACACCTGCCACGCAGTTGTCTCTGCCAGTCTCATCCCTGACTTCCCGAGAAGCCAGCTGTCCCTGGCTGACCCCTTCCCATTTCACTGAAGCTGTGCCAGTGTGCACTAAATTCAGTGTGCCATGCAGGGCATGTTCAGAGGGTTGCTTCGTCTTAAAAACATGTATAATGTACAGCATACTATGTGTGTGTGCACATATATGTATACAAGTGTGTGTATGTGTGGGGTACACCCCCAACTTGTGCTGCATTTTGTCTGCCAATTTGTTTTTTAAATTTCAGGCGAATATGAGGGTACAAACACGTAGGTTACAATATTTGCGTTTGTTAGGTCCAATCCTTCTTGTAGTTGTGCCATATACCCCCGCGCCGTCCCGTTCCGTGGGAGCACACTGATCCCCTCCCCCTCCCATCAACCTGAACTGAATTCAGGTTTTCGTCACGTGGGCGAAGTTCCTAGTTCCTCCACCGGCTTCACGCTAGGACTGAGGCCATTGCATACTTGCTTTTCCGTTCTCGTGATCCTTCATACGAAGAATGTGTTTCAACTCCATGCAGGTGAAATGTCCCCCGACGTGTGACAGCTCTCTGGACTTGCAGCGCGGTCCTGGGCGACCCGGGCCTCAGCCACCCGCCGCCGTCTCTCCACCCGGCACCTGCGCCTCTCTCTGCCTTCTCCTGCCCTTAACATTCTTCGCCATCTTCTCTTCTTTCCGTTCCTCAGGTCAGAAACTGCCAGAAGGGACTAAAAATACCCTGAGAAGCACGGAATAAGCCATTTGCGGCCGTGTTTCTGACCCTCAAATACCCGTGCTCCGCTGGGCTCTGGAGACTTTCTGCAGTCAGCCGCGTGGAAGAGAGTGTGACCGTGTTCAATCAGGACTCCGTCGGAGGGAAGCTACCTGGCTAACACGTTTAACTGTGACGGGGGCATCTAGCCTTGGAGGAAAACATTTTTTATTTCAAAGTTTTCACATGTCTTCAGTTCTTTTCCAACTCTAAAGAAGTTTAAAAAATTTAATTTTCTTTTTGCCTTGCTACAAGCAAGCACTTCTCCTTTCACAAGTTTTTCTAGGGATGGGAAGTTTTTCGTCTGTGAAATGGGGGCGAGCTGGTTACTTCCCTGGGCTGCTGTGCAGGTTAGAGGGGCCAGCTCTTCGCTGTGCCTGTGACCTGCAGTCCTTGGCGGAAGTGAGCCTCTGCCAAGCGGTGACGCCTGGCAAAGCTGGACCAAACTACTCTTCCTCCTTCGACTGAAAGTGTGAAGTGGCAGGATTGTCCTACTTGGAATACTTTGCTCACAAATGCTGTCAAAGGGCGTCAGGAGATTTTGACTTTTAGCAGATTTAAAAGAAAGTTTTTCAAGCATAATAAAAAATATCAAGTGTTGAGAATCTATAACAGCAGAAAGATCCAGGCTTTCGAGCTTGAATTTTAGTACCACGACATACCGGCTGTGTGGTCTCAGAGGTGATGCTTTATACAGTTGGGTCCCAAGTTAATCGTCTATATAATGGGGACGATGGTCCTCATGGGCTTGATGTGGTGATTAATTGAGAGCACAGGTGTGAAAGAAGCCAGAATGGTGCCCACAGGGGACAGGTGCTCACGCCTCCCAGGGGACAAGATGTGGGAATGGAAATGAGTGAGTAGCGGCCAGGGCGTCGCGGCTCAGGTCCCAGCTGTGTACCCCTAAGTACTAGTGTGCAGCATGGAGTAAGTCACTTGACTGAGAGGAGGTCTCACTTTCTAAATTTGTATTTCTAAAATACTCGGTATATTAGATCCTCTCCGAGATTCTTAGCGCAGTTGCTGTTCAGTGCAGCTTCTGCAGTGACGGAAACGTCCCATCGCTGTCCTGTCCCACCTGGCTGGTAACCATGCGCCACGGTGGTTACTGGGTAGTTGACACGTGGCTAGTGACGTTGAAAAGGTCAATTTTAAATTGTGCTTAGTGTTGGTTAATTAAAGTTTAAAGTTGAATAGCCATACATGGCTGGTGGTTACCGTATTGGACAGTGCAGCTTTTGAGCTTTAAAATTCCTACTGTATTGTATTATGTGAACTTGAGATATGGCTTCATGGGTAGTTCTCACTCTGGGTGAAAACTTCCTGTAGGGTTTTCAGAGTTGTGAGAAAGGTAACAAGACATTTGCTGTAGTACCTGCGTTTCCTTTACGTAATTGGAACAGTTTTTTTAAAAATTATTTTTATATATTATTGCTGTTTATTTCTAATGATTGTGACAACTGGAAGTCATTTTGTTCATCCAGTATGACCAGAGACCATTCACTGTTCCTGATGAGTTTTTTTCCTTTCTCTTTCTTCCTTTCCATCTTTCCTTTCTTCCTTTTGAGAGATTTTATTTCTTTCAGTCATTGGAATCTCATTACTTATTTTATGTAAAGAAAAATAGGATTTTTGGAGGTACCTTTGATTTTTCCTGTCATATTCCCACTGAGTAGGCATCCAGACCGTGTATATCTCCAGTGACGAGGATATCATACGAGGATAATTACAAATGTCTTTATGTTGAGCTAGAATCTGCTCTTTCTAGCTTGCAGAGTCTGATTCCACTTCCAAATTTTTCCCATATTTGAAGAGAATCCACATTTAGTAACTTAGTCTTTTCATTTTCTTTTTTTTTTTTGGTAAGACAGAATTTATTCACAGAAAAGAATACAGAAAACACTAAGGCTCCTGGTAGAGGGAGAGAATTCAAGTGGGGAGAGAGAAGCTCTCTCCGTTTCTCTCCCGGTCTTTCCCCATCTCCTCCTTTAGGCCTTTAGTCTCAGGGTATATATAGGTGTATGGGTTCCTTGACCAGGAAACGAATGAATACAGTCACTTCCGCCGGGAGCACGGTGAATGAATATATCAATAAATGGATACAGTCCATTCATGGAATTGAGGCCTAGGAGATTCACAAGAAATTGACCTAGGCATAGGAAATGGGGGTTCCACATTTAGTCCTAAGTGTAAAGTGAAGGAGAACCAAGATACAGGTGTCTCCTCGGCAGTTGTCCAGCCTTTTTGGCTATTGGAGCCTCTGGTGGGAGTTGGAGGTCCCGCTCCTTGCCTGTCATACAGCCCACCGGCTCTTCAGCTGGCTGCCGCAGCACCAATACTGCCAAGGAGGAGGCGGCAGGTCCATCAGCTCCGCTGAGCTGGCTAGGGCGCCAAATGTCCTGCATCAATTCTCCCTCTCCGAGTAGAAACTCTAACTGCTGTTAGGGAAAAGGGGCAAAGACTCGATCTAACTGCTTCCTGCCAAATCGGGCGATGATAGAAGGGGGCAGTTAGGGTTTCTCCGGAGGGAGAGTGATACAGGGGTTCATGGACTGGAACCATCTTTATTGCGTGTGGCTTGATGACATTTCTGGAAAACATAAATCTGATTAGTGTAATCAGTAATAG
>CAUYON010050837.1:0-18975 GCA_963573935.1 Arctocebus calabarensis | reverse complement strand
TTGATTCTTCCCAGCCATGAGCATGGTATGTTTTTCCATTTGTTAACATTTTCAGCTATTTCTTTTCTTAAAGTTTCATAGTTCTCTTTATAGAGATCTTTCACATCCTTTGTTAGGTAAACTCCCAAATAGTTCATCTTCCTTGGCACTACTGTGAAAGGAATTGAATCCTTGACTGTTTTTAGGCTTGACTTTTATTGGGTATATTTAAAAGCTATTGATTTATGGATGTTGATTTTGTAGCCTGAGACATTGCTATATTCCTTGATCACTTTTAAACGTGTTGTAGTAGAATCCCTGGTGTTTTCCAGACATACAATTATATCATCTGCAAAGAGTGAAAGTTTGATCTCTTCTGACCTTATGTGGATACCCTTGATCACCTTTTCTTCCCTAATTGCAATGGCAAAATCTTACATTACAATGTTGAAGAGCAGAGGACATAATGGGCAACTTTGCCTGGTTCCTGATCTAAGTGGAAATTATTTCAATTTAACTCCATTCATTATTATATTGGCTGTGGGTTTGCTCTCTATGGCCTCGATTAGTTTAAGAAATGTCACTTCTATACCATTTTTTAAGTGTTCTAATCATGAAGGGATGCTGGATATTGTGAAAATCTTTTTCTGCATCAATTGAGAGAATCATATGGTCTTTCTTTTTTAATTTGTTTATGTGTTGAAGTACATTTATAGATTTACATATATTGAACCACTCTTGAGACCCTGGGATAAAGCCCACTTGGTCATGGTGTATAATTTGTTTGATGTCTTATTGGATTCTGTTTGTTAGGATCTTGTTGAATATTTTTTCATCAGTATTCATTAGTCATATTGGTCTATAGTTTTCTGTTCTTGTTGGGTATTTCACTGGTTTAGGAATCAAGGTGATGTTTGCTTCATAGAATGTGTTAGATAGTATTCCTTCTTTTTCTATATTTTGGAAGACATTTAGTAATATAGGTACTAGTTCCTCTTTAAAGGTTTGGTAGAATTCTGACGTGAAGCCATCTGTTCTGGGCTTTTCTATTTGGGGAGATTTTGTATAGCTGATGCTATTTTAGAACTTGATATAGGCCTGTTCAGCATTTCCACTTCATTCTGGCTAAGTCTTGGTAGGTGGCATGTTTCCAAGTATTAGTAATTTCCTTTCGATTTTCATTTTTCTGAGTGTAAAGTTTCTTCTATAGTTCGTTAATTATTTTTTGAGTTTCTGAGGGGTGTGTTGTAATTTCGTCTTTACCATTTCTGATAGATGAAATTAGAGATTTTACTCTTTTTTTCTTGTTACATTAGCCAAAGCTTTATCTATTATATTGAGCTTTTCAAAAAAAATAACTTTTTGATTTATTGATCTGTTGTATAATTCTTTTGTTTTCAATTTCATTTAATTCTTCTTTCATTTTGGTTATTTCTTTTCTTCTGCTTGGTTTGGGGTTGGAGTGTTCTTCTTTGTCTAGTTGCTTAACATGTCCCATTAAGTTGTTAACTTCCTCTCTTTCTGTTTTCTTGAAGAAGGCTTACAGTGCTATATATTTCCCTCTTAGGACTACATTTGCAGTATCCCATAGGTTTTGATAATCATGCCTTCATTGTCATTTTGTTCCAAAAATTTGGTAATTGCCTTCTTAATTTCATCTATGATCCATCTATCCTTCAGTATATGGTTATTTAGCTTCCGTGTTTTTCTATGAGTATGCAGATTCCTGTTGTTATTGAGTTCAACTTTTATTCCATGATGGTCTGAGAAGATGAAAGGAATAATTTATATTTTTTTAGATTTGCTGAGGTTAGACTTGTGACCTAAGATGTGGATGATTTTGGATTATGTTCCATGGGCTGATGAGAAGAATGTGTATTCAGTTTTGTTTTGATGAAATGTTCTCTGGATGTCTGTTAAATCCATATTTTGAGTAGTTAAGTGTAAATCTAAACTTTCTTTGGTTAGTTTCTTTTTGGAAGATCTATCCAGCACTGCTAAAGGGGTATTAAAATCTCTGACTACTATGGAGCTTGAGGTACTCAAGTTGCTTATGTCTGTTAGACTTTCTCTTATAAATTGAAGTGCATTCTGGTTGACTGAATAAATATGAATAATTGAAATCTCACCATATTGTGTAGTACCTTTAACAAATATGAAGTGTCCATCTTCATCCTTCCTTATTTTCATTGGTTTATACTTTATTGTTTCTGTGAATAGGATTGTAACACCTGCTTTTTTTCTGCTTTCTATTTGCCTGGAATATAGATGACCATCCCTTCACCTTGAGTCTATATTTATCTTTTAAGCACAGATGAGATTCTTGTATGCAGCAGATATCTGGCCTGAGTCTTTGTATCCACTCTGCCAACCTTTGCCTATTTAGAGGACAATTTAACCCATTCACAAAAATTAAGAATATTGATATGCCTTTTGAAAGTATGGTGGATATTTTGAATCCTTTCATGACTGTAATTTGGAATTGGATCAAAAGTTTCTGAGCGGGTTTACTTTTGTGGTGGTAGATTATGTTGGTCATTATGGAAGATAGGTCTGAGAATATCCTGGAGAGCTGGTTTAGTTATAGCAAATTTCTTCAACATGTGGATGTCATTAAAGTATTTAATTTCACCATCGTAAATGAAACTCAGTTTAGCTGGATACAGGATCCTGGGTTGAAAGTTATTTTGTTTTAGGAGATTAAAAGTCTATGACCACCCTCTTCTAGCTTGAAAAGTTTCAGCAGAGAGATCTGTAGTTATTCTAATATTCTTTCCTTTGCAGGTGATGGTTTTCTTACATCTGACTGGTTTCTTAATTTTCTCCTTCATATTAACTTTAGCAAAATTGATTATGAAGTGTCTGGTGGATATCTTATTCAAGTTGAGTCATTCTGGAGCTCTGAAACTGTCTGCCATCTGAATCTCAGAATCTCTTGCCATGTCTGGAAAGTTGTCTTTCATAATCTCTTGAAAAAGAGACTCTGTGTCTTGCAAAGCCACTTCATCACTTTCAGGGATCCCTATGAAGTGAATATTGGTTTTCTTCAAATTATCCCACAGCTCTCTTAGAGAATAATGTTTTTGCCTTCCAATTCTCTTCTTCTTTGAAGTTTTGGGAGCATTCGAAAGCTTTGTCTTTAATGTCAGAAATCCTTTCTTCTACTTGCTCCATTCTGTTACTGAGGGATTCTACTGTATTTCTCAGATCTTTGGGGGCTGCAACTTCTTGTCTCAACGTGTCAAAATCTTTGGTCATTTTGCCTTTGAATTCATTGAATTCTTGAGACATCTTTTGGATTACTGCTTGAAATTCTAATTCCATCTTTTCCTCCATTCCTTTGATCTTATTGCTATCCAGATTCTGAATTTGATTTCAGACATCTCAGCCATTTTTTTATGCATGGGATCTTATGCTGTGTCTGCCTTGTCGTTCCTTGGAGGAGATAATCTTCTTTGATTATTCATATTGCCATAGTTTTTCCATTGATTCCAACCCATGATTATTTTTCACCGTTGCCTCTGGCCGTCCTCAGAGTGGGGGAGGTGTCTCTCCAAATTAGACCCTGGTGGGATCACTCCATTTTTGCTGGATCTTTGTAGGGAGTGACCCTGTGTAGTTCCTCTGGAACTGCCCCAGCCAGGGAGTTCTGGCTGTGGGAGCAGCTGTGGTGTATGATACCCCTGGATCCAGCAGCAGGGCGGGGGATGGTGCACACTGTCCTGGGAGTGTCAGGTGCTCGGTGACTTTGGCAAAGAGAGCCCATTTCTCCAGCAGTCTCTGGATGGGAGGAGGGCTCCACGCAGAGGCAGGGAAGGCTCCCGAGCGATGGTCCCAGTTCTGTGGTTTCTGGAGTCCCTGGCGAGATGAGCGTGCCAGGTGCAGAAGCAGGGAGAGTACAGGAGGGAGAATGCAGGTTGTGCAGCTTCTGGAGGTCCTGGAGGAGGCAGGCATGCAGAGGCCAAGCGGGAACGTGGGATGGGGCTGCAATCTTACTGCAGATTCCCTGTCCAAAAGCAGGCCAGTGGAGGCCCCGTGGGTGTAGGGTACGGACCTGCACCATCACTGGGGCAGTCCCTGTTCAAAGGTGGACCTGTGGAGGCCCAGTGGGTGTGGTGTGTAGGACTGCACAATTGCACGGGGAGTCCCTGCCTGGGGCTGGGCCTGCATAGACCTGGTGGGCATGGGGTGCCAGACTACGTGGTCGCCAGTGGTGTTCCTGGCCAGGGGTGGGACTGTAGAGGCCTGATCAGTTCAGAGTGCAAGGCCTCACATGTCACTGACGGAGTCCCTGGCAGGAGGCAGGCCTGCAGAGGCCCAGAAGGGATGGGGTGTGTGGCCGTGAGGTTGCTGGTGGCTGGCCTGCGGAGGCCTGCTGGGTGTGGAGTGCGGAGCCGCTCAGTAGCTGGTCGAGTCCCTGTCTGGAGGCAAGCCTGCAGAGGTCCTATGGTTGCCAGTTGCAGGCCCGCGTGGTCACTGAGAGACTCCCTGACCAGGGACAGACCTGCAGAGGCCAGGCAGACATGGGGCCCTGGGACACACGGTTGGCAGGGAAGTCCCTGGCCATAGGTGGGCCTGTGGAGGCTCTGTGGTTGTAGGGGGCAGGCCTGCAGGGATCCGGTGGTCAAGGTGCAGAGGGCCACACAGTCACCTGTGGAGTCCCTGCTCAGTGGCGGGCCTCCCAGTGGGCTTCGGGCATGGGGCACGGGGCTGCACCATCGCCAGTGGATTCCCAGGCTGAGGGGAGGGAGGCTTGCTGCAGCCTCCCAGAATCTTTTGCTGGTGGAGTGCTTGGTCCAGTGGGCAGGGAGGTGGGGGTGCTAGTGAAGAACCTCCTCCCTCAGTCTCATCAGGGTTTATGCTTCTGGTTCATCAGGTAAGTGGGGAAAGGTATACTGTAAGCTTTAGCTCAGTTTTTCTGCCTAGCAAGATAGTGTTCGAAGTCACAGCAGGGTCACTCTGAGGAAGCAGACCCCACTTCCCACAGCACTCTTTCATGCAGTGATACAAGAGGTCCACAGTTCACCACTTGTCTATAGAAAAACAGCAGGAGAAAGCAAAGAGAAAAAAGGAAGTAAACAGGAAAAAAAAACAGTTTAATTGGGGAAGAGGATGGACACTTTTCTTTACAGATAAATTTTGTACCTGAAGCTTCCTTTCTTGGATTCGCAGCTTGCCTCAGCAGAGGTGACTTGCAGTTATCACTTCTCTCTCTCAGCTGGGCTCCCAGTCTTCAGCTTAATTTGGCAGTTTCTGGAGGTTATCTTTCGTTTTGGACAGGAGCCTCTTTCGGAAGCTACTTCCAGTCAGCCATCTTGCTACGCCCCCCAAATCTGTTTTATTTCATCTCTGCCATTTCTGATTGATGAAATTACAGAATTTACTCTTTTATTTCTGGTTTGGCTAACCAAAGGTTTATCTATTTCATTGACCTTTTCAAAAATCAACTTTTTCATTGAGTGATCTATTATATAATTCTTTTGGTTTCAATTTCATTTAATTCTGCTCCAATTTTGGATATTTCTTTTCTTCTGCTGGGTTTGGGGTTGGAATGTTCTTTCTATTTCAGTTGCTTGAGATGTCCCATTAAGTTGTTGACTTTCTCCTTTCTGTTTTCTTGAGGAAGACTTCCAATGCTATAAATTTCCCTCTTAGGACTGCCTTGCAGTATTCCATAGGTTCTGGTAATTTGTGTCTTCATTATCATTTTGTTCCAAAAATTTAGTCATCTCCTTCTTAATCTCCAATCTCACCAAGCGATCATTCAGCATGAGGTTATTTAGTTTCCATGATTTTGTATGAATATGCAGATTCCAGTTGTTACTAAGTTCAAGTTTTGCTCTATAATGGTCCAAGAAAATACAAGGAATAATTTCTATTCTTTTATATTTGCTAAGGTTAGACTTGTGACTTAAGATGTGATCAAGTTTGGAGTATGTTCCATGGGCTGATGGGAGGAATGTGTATTCAGTTTTGTTAGGATGAAATGTTCTGTACATGTCTGTGAAATCTAATTGTTGAATGGTTAAGTTTAATTCTAGAATTTATTTGTTTAGTTTCTTATTAGGGGATCTCTCTAACACTGCCCAATGAGGGTTGAAATGTCTGAATATTATGGTGCTGGAGGAAATAAAATTGCTCATGTGTGTTAGAGTCTCTCTTGGATATTTAACAGGTTAGGAACACAGAAATGAATAAGCATCCAATTACCATGTATCTAATTTAAAATACCCTACCTAGAGGAGGGGCAAGATGGCAGACTAGAGCCAGCTTTCGATAGAATCTCCCATCCAGAGGGAAAGATAATGACCACAAAGTATGAAACAAAGCTGAAGACTGGGAGCCCAGCTGAGAGAGGAGTGAAACCTGTATGTCACCTCTGGTGATGCAAGCCATGACTCCAAGAAAGCAAATTTCAGGTACAAAAGTGATCACAAAGGAAAAGTGTCTGTCCCCTCCCCAAAGATAATTTTTTTTTTTTTTGCTTGCTGTGCATTTTCTACAGGTGAGCAGTGAACTTAGTGTCTCTTTTCTCACCCCATGGGAGGGAGTTTCAGGAAGTGGACACTACTTCTCCAGGGGGACACTGTTGTGACCTTGAGCAATCTCTTGCCAGGCATGAAAGCAGAATTAATGTTTTCCCTGCCATTTTGAACTTCCAGTCCACCCTTCCCTCCTCGCCTGATGGACTAGAAGCCTAACTCCTGTAGAGAAAAAATGTCTGCAGTTCATTGCCATATCCAGGCACTGCAAGGGCTGTGGTAGAAAAGCTGCACTGTAACAGTGAACCCAGCTGTAGTGCAGACAAAGGGGGAGAGGCTGTCTGGCTTGGTTCTGTGAAAGTGCAAACCAGCTACAGGAGGAGGTTTGTGAGCTGTGTGCCCCACCCTGCTAGAGCCTCACACCCCATGTACTGCCCTGCCAGTACTGCTCACTGCATATTACACCCTTCTAGAGCTGGTACACTCTCTGTTCTGCCATAGTCGTGTTCCCAGTGCTCCACCCAGCTAGAGCCACTCTCCACACACCCTGTCCTGATGGAGCCACCACTCACTCACCCTACCAGAACTGCCATGTGCCCCAACCTGCCAGAGTTGCGTGCCCCGCACTTCACCAAGCCAGTGCTAGTGCACCACATGCTTTGCCCTGCCAGAGCCACTGTGCACCACACCCTGCTGGAGCCGCTGCATGCTCCACCTTGCTGGAGCCTCAACCTGCCCTACCCTGCCACAGCCATGCATTATGTGCCCCAACCTGCTGCTGGATCTGTGCACTCCGTGCTCCCAGAGCCACTGCTACAACCACCTCTCTGGCTGTAGGAGCCTCCTGGGATCTGTTCAGGGACAACACCCATGAAGATTTGGCAACAGTAGAGTAATCCTGCCCAGATATAATCTTGAATAGACACTTCCCTAACTCTGAGAAATGCCAGAGGAAGCCAGACCTCACCCCATAGGGATGCCAGTGTTTCAGAGTGGCTGGGGCAAAGGTGTGGTGGCTGAGGGAGAAAGTCACTTGCTGACTTGTTATCCTCAGATTCGAAGTTAGCTCAGGTGGAACACTCCTCAGTTTCCATTGAGTACCTGAGCTGGGTAGGCCTCAGCTCTCCCAGCTAGCTGGTGACAGTGAGTGGTGTCTAGACTGAGGAGGCATTGACTTTCCTTTGACTCTGGAAGACACAAAGCCCTGATATATCTGCTTATTGGAGGGAGCAGAACTACAGATACAAGGGGGTTACTAGTGACTGGGTGTGAAAGAGATGCAAGGTGGGGAAAGAGATACAAGCCCTGGTTCAACTCTGCTACTGAATGAGTATTTCTTACTCCACAGAGCACCACAGTGAGTCATATTTGAGCAGGCAGTAGACCTCTGCTATCCAGTTGATGGAGACCATTTGAACTCTCCCACCTGAGAATTGGTACTGACTGGGTTAATTGATTTAGAGCTCCTGACCTGGGCCAACCACCCAAGAACCCTCTTGGGTTGTACCCTGGCTGTGTGGCAACAGGAGGGTTTGATTTTCTTCTTCCAGTTGTTATCTGTGGGGTGGGGGGTATATTAGTTGCTTGTATTTCTCCTCAGCTGAGACTTCAACCCAGAGTCACTGACCCAATAGACTTGGACAGAGACCAGCTGAATGCAAGACAGAGCCACTTAAACCCACCACATCAAGCAGGTCCCCAGAGCCTCATACTGTAATATTGCATGGGCCCTTTGCAAAGCTGTAGGGGAAAAAGCAGCAGTCACCAGTCCATATCCTTGGCAAATGACTGGTTAACCACAACTCCAGAAGCCAACAATCATATAGCCAAATGGTGAAAAATAATCATGAGTTGGAATCAGTGGAAAAACTGTGGCAACATGAATAATCAGAGTACATCAACTACCCCAAGAAATTAAGAAACAGACACCAGATGATTTAATCCATAAACAAATGGCTAAGATGTCGGAAAGTGAGTTCAGATTTTGGATGGCATATAAAATCAACACAATGGAGGTAAAGATGAAATTAGAATTTCAAGGAGGAATTCAAAAGTTGTCTCAAGAATTCTTGAATTCAAAGACAAAATCACCAACAATTTTGACACATTGAGGCAAGAATTTGCATCCCTCAGAGATCTGAGAAATACAGTAGAATCCCTCAGTAACAGAATGTAGCAGGTAGAAAAAAGGATCTCTGAAATTGAAGACAAAGCTTTTGAATGCTCCCAAATGCTCAAAGAGGAAGATAAGTGGAGATCAAAAACAGACACTGACAGAATTGTGGGACCACTCCAAAAGAGCAAACATTTGCCTTATAGGAAGCCATGAAGGAGTAGAGGTTGTTTTGAAATGCCTAGAGGATCTACTCCAAGAGATAAGAGAGGAGAACTTTCCAAACATGGTAAGAGATTCTGAAATCCACATAGCAGACAGTTTTAGAAACCCAGCATGACTCAATCCAAATAAAACATCTCCCTAACACATTATTATGAATTTCACCAAAGTTAATGTGAAGAAGAAAATTCTGCAAGCAGCCAGACATAAGAAAATCATATCCTATAAGGGGAAGAATATGAGAATGACTGCAGATCTTTCTGCTGAGACTTTTCAAGCTACAAGAGGATAGACATCAACCTTCAACCTCCTAAAATAAAATAACTTTCAACCCAGGATCCTGTATCCAGCTAAACTGCATTTCATTTATGATGGAGAAATTAAATACTTTAATGATATTAACATTTTGAAGAAATTTTCCATAACTAGTTCTCCAGGATATTCTAAGACCAATCCTCCACAATGAACAGCCTAATGCTCCACCACCAAAGTAAACTCACTCAGAAACTTTTGATCAAACCTCAATTTTCACAGTGGTGAAAGGATTTAAAATGTCCACTGGTCTTTTGACATATATGATATCCAAAATACTACCAAGTTTATCAAAACTCTCAATTGATGTGAATGGCTTAAATTGTACCCTAAAGAGGCATAGGTTGGCTGACTTGAGACAAAAACTCATGCGAGATATCTGCTACATACAAGGTAGAATTTCATTTTACCTTAAAAGATAAATACAGACTCATAGTGAATGAATATTCATCTATGATTCAGGCAAATGAAAACCAGAAAAAAGCAGCTGTTGCAATTTTATTCTCAGATACATTAGGTTTTAAACAAACAAAAATAAGGAAAGATAAGAATGGTCACTTCGTATTTGTTAAGGGAAACACTCAACATAATGAGATTTCAATTATTAACATTTATGCACCTAACTAGAATGTGGGCAAATTTATAAGAGAGACTCTAAAAGAAATGAGCACCCTCATATCCTCCAGCACCATAATAGTCGGAGATTTTAACATCCCTTTGGCAGTGTTGGATAAGTGCTCCAATAAGAAACTAAGCAAATAAATTTTAGAGTTAAAATTAGCCATTCATCAATTGGATTTAACAGACATCTACGGATCATTCTGTCCTAAAAAATCTGAATACACATTCTTCTCATTAGCTCATGTAACATCCTCCAAAACTGATCACATCTTAGGTCACAAGTCTAACCTCAACAAATTTAAAGGAATAGAAATTACTTTTTGTATTTTCTTGGACCATGATGGAATTAAAGTTGAATACAGTAACAACTGGATTCTGCATACTCGCACAAAGTCACAGAAACTAAATAACTTCATGCTGAATGATAGCTAGGTGATAGAAGAGATTAAGAAGGAAATTATCAAATTTTTGGTCAAAACGATAATGAAGACACAAATTACCCAAACCTGTGGGATACTGCAAAGGCAGTCCTAAGAGGGAAATTTACAGCATTGCAAGCCTTCCTCAAAAGAATTGAAAGAGAGAAAGTCAACAACTTAATGGGACATCTCAAGCAACTGCACAAGGAAAAACATTCCAACCCCATACCCAGCACAAGAAAAGAAATAATAAAATTAGAACAGAATTAAATGAAATTGAAAACTAAAGGATTATACCCAAGGTCACTCAATCAAAAAGTTGTTTTTTTGAAGAGGTCAATAAAATAGATAAACCTTTGGCTAACCTAAATATAAATAAAGGAGTAAAATACCTAATTTAATCATTCAGAAATGATAAAGCCAAATAACAACAGATTCCTCATAAATTAGAAAAATCCTTAATGAATATTACAAAAAACTCTATTCTCAGAAATATGAAAATCTAAAGGAAATAGACCACTACTTGGAAACACACCACCTTACTAGACTTAGCCAGAAAGAAGTGGAAATGTTGAACAAGCCTATATCAAGTTCTGAAACAGCATCAAGTATAAGAAATCTCCTCCAAAAGAAAAGCCCATGATCAGATAGCTTCAGATCAGAATTCTGTCAAATCTTTAAAGTGGACCTAGGACCCATATTACTTAACCTTTTCTAAAACATTGAAAAAGAAGGAATTCTTCCCAATACATTCCATGAAGCAAATATCACTGTGATCCCCAAACCAGGAAAAGACCAAACAAGAAATGAAAATTATAGACCAATATCTATAATGACTATTGATACAAAAATATTCAATAAGAGCCTAGAAAACAGAATCCAGCATCACGTCAAACAAATTATACATCATAACCAAGTGGGTTTCATCCCAGGATCTCAAGGATGGTTCAATATACATAAATCTATAAATATAATACATAACATAAACAAAATTTTAAAAAGACCATATGGTTCTCTTAATTGATTCAGAAAAAGCTTTTCATAATATCCACCATCCTTTCTTGATCAGAATACTTACGATAATAGGTATAGAAGGAACATTTCTTAAACTGATAGAGGTCATATACAGCAAACACACAGCCAATATCATCTTGAATGGAGTTAAATTGAAATCATTTCAACTCAGATCAGGAACCAGGCAAGGTTTCCCATTATCTTCACTGCTTTTTAACATTGTAATGTAAGTCTTATTCATCACAATCAGGCATGAGAAGGCAATAAAGTGTATCCAAATAGGATCAGAAGAGATCAAACTGTCACTCTTTGCAGATGATATGACTGTATACCTGGAAAACCCCAGGGACTCAACCACAAAACTCCTAGAAATGATCAAGGAATATGGTATCATCTCAGGATACAAAATCAATACTCACAAATCTGTAACCTTCATATATACCAATAATAGTCAAGGTGAAATAACAATCAAGGACTCTATTCCCTTCACAGTAGTGCCAAAGAGGATGAAATATCTGGGAGTGTACCTAAAAAAGGATGTGAAAGATCTCTATAAAGAGAACTGTGAAACTCTAAGAAAAGAAATAGCTGAAGATGATAACAAATGCAAAAATATACCGTACTCACGGCTAGGAAGAATCAACTTTGTTAAAATGTTCATTCTACCCAAAGCAATATGCAGATTTAATGCAATCCCTATTAAAGCGCCTTTGCCATACTTTAAAGATCTGGAAAAAATAGTACTTCATTTTACATGGAAACAGAAAAAACCTCCAATAGCTAAGACAATACTCAAAAATAAAAACAAATCAGGAGCAATCATGTTACCAAACTTAAGACTATACTATAAATCTATAGTGATCAAAACAGCAAGTTACTGTCACAAAAACAGAGAGGTAGACATATGGAACAGAATTGAAAACGAAGAGATGAACCCAGGCATTTATCATCATTTGATCTTGGATAAGCATATCAAAAATATAAATTGAGGGAAAGATTCCTTATTTAACAAATGGTGCTGGGTGAATTGGCTGGCGACTTGTAGAAGACTGCAACTGGACCCATACCTTTCTCCTCTAACAAAAATTGACTCTCACTGGTTAAAGGACTTAAACTTAAGTTATGAAAATATAGAAATTCTTGGAGAGAGTGCAGGGGAAAAACTTGAGAAAATTGGACTGGGAGAATACTTTATGAGGAGGACCCCCCCCTCACCGGGCAACTGAAGCAACATTACTGGGATCTGAACAAACTAAAAATCTTATGCACTGCCAAGAACACAGTAAATAAAGCAAGTAGACAGTCCTCAGAATGGGAGAAGATTTTGTCAAGTTATAATATTTTTGACAAAGGTCTGATAACCATAATCCACGGAGAATTCAAACTTATTAATAAGAAAAGAACAAATGATCCCATTTCATTGTGGGCAAGAGACATGACCAGAAACTTCCCTGTAGAAGACAGGTTCACTGTCCACAGACACATGAAAAAATGCTCATCATCTTTAATCATCAGAGAAATGCAAACCAAAACCACTCTGAGATATCATCTAACTCCAATAAGAGTAACTCACATCACAAAATCCCAAAAGTGCAGATGTTGTTGTGGATGTGGAGAAAAGGGAATACTTTTGCACTGCTTGTAGGATTGCAAGCTAGTAAGTTCCTTTTGGAATGAAGTTTGGAGGACACTCAGGGAACTAAATGTAGACCAGCCATTTGATCCCGAAATTCCTCTACTAGGTGTATATCCAACAGGCCAAAAACTCACTTGGGAACAAAGATATTTGCACCAGATTGTTCATTGCAGCTCAATTCCTAATTGCCAAGTCATGGCAGAAGCCCAAGTGCCCATCAACCCATGATTGGATTAATAAATTATGATGTATGTATACCATGGAATACTATGCAGCATTAAAATAAGTTGGATACTTTACCTCTTTTATGTTTACATGGTTGGAACTGGAAAATATTCTTCTTAGTAAAGTATCTCAGGAATAGAAATATATATATCCAAAGTACTTCATACTACTATGAAACCAATTTATAATCACTCACACTTTCATATGAAAGATGAATCACAACTATAGCCCAGGATGAAGGAGGGAAGGGGAGCAGTATAGGAAGGGATTGAGGTGGTTCTACAGAGGGAGGGTTAATGTTGGGACTACAGCTATGGAGCATATTGCAAGGGTGCAAGTCAAATCTGTAAAGTATAGATCAGAAATGTCTTAACATTGTGATTAAGTAAACGAGGTGAAAGCTTCATTAATTAGTAGTATGTAAGCACTCCAATTTGTAAAATAACCAACACATTGAATCCCATAAAGGCATAAATATATTCATGACCTATGTATATATGACTTAATAAAAAATAAAGTAAAATACCCTACAAAAATTTTTCAGGTGATTTATTTAAATTTTTGCTTTGGAAATTATGGTCACCATAAGCACAAAGCATACATTAAGAATATTATACAATGTATAATTAGACTGGTACAATTTAGTGCTAGAGACAAAGTGAACTTTTAGGGATGGAGGGGTCCAAAGAAAAGACAGACAAGTGTGGCCTTAAGCATCTATAGGGTCTCCACAGAGAAAAGAAGACTGGGCTGGGCCCTAAGAGATGGATCATATCTTGATATGGTAGAGATGGAAATGAGAGTGAGGGTTATCATCTGAGAGTATGTAAAGGGCCCATTTATATGAATATCATATATTATTCAGCAACATCTTAAAACAACAGGAAATTATTTAGCTCCTCTACTAAATTCTGAAATCAATTGTTAGAGGAACCCCTGCCCAACCATTCAGAGGTTCTCCTCTTGGTCCCATATCCAGTCTTGACAGCTCATTCCCTGGTCTCACTTTATTGGACTCATAAGGATGGTCCAATTCCATTTGTTAATCAGAAGTTATCCAAATCAGGTTGGCTGGTAAGTTGGACTAGATATATTCCAGCCTGAGAGGATATAAATAATTCTAATCAGTGATTTGATATGTTTGTAACACTCAAAGGTAGATTGAATTGGTAAATTGCTCTGGGAAGTATAGACATTTTGACAGTATTGATTCTTCCCAGCCATGAGCATGGTATGTTCTTCCATTTGTTAAAGTCCTCTGCTATTTCCTTTCTTAGGGTTTCATAATTTTCTTTAAAGAGGTCTTTCACTTCTTTTGTTAGCTATATTCCTAAGTACTTCATTTTCTGTCTTTCACTTCTTTTGTTAGGTATATTCCTACATATTTCATTTTCTTTGGGGCTATGGTGAAGGGAGTTGTCTCCTTAACTAACCTCTCATCTTGACTGTTGCTGGCATATACAAAGTGTCTGTACGGCCAAGGAGACAACAAACAAAGCAAATAGACAATCTACCCAATGGGAAAGGATATTTGCGTATTTTGAATCTGGCAAAAGTTTAAGTAACAGGATCTTTACAGAACTTCAATTAATCTATAAGAAAAAAAAAACAATCCCATACATCAATGGGGAAGAGAGATGAATAGAATCTTCTCTAAAGGCGACAGGTGAATGGTCAGCAAACACTTGAAAAAATGATCATTATCCCTAAGTATTAGAGAAATGCAAATTAAAACCACCCTGAGATACCATTTAACTCCAGTGAGAATGGCTTATATCACAAAATCTCAAAATTGCAGACGCTGGTGCAGATGTGGGGAGAAAGGAACACTTCTACTCTGCTTGTGGGACTGCAAACTAATACAACCTTTTTGGAAGGAAGTATGGAGAAAGCTCAAAAAGTCAATCTAGACCCCCCATTTGATCCTGCAATCCCATTACTGGGCATCTATCCAGAAGAAAAAAAAAAATAACTTTTATTATAAAGACTCTTGTACTAGGCTGTTTATCATAGCCCTATTTACAATTACTAAAATGTGGAAACAGCCTAAATGTCCTTCAATCCAGAAATGGATTGGTATGCTATGATATATGTATACCATGTAATATTACTCAGCCATCAAAAATAATGGAGACTTTGCAGCATTTGTACTAACTTGGATGGAAGTCAAGCATATTCTTAGTGGAACATCACAGGAATGGAGAATCATGAATCCTATGTATTCAAGTTTGATTTGAGGACAATTAGTGACAATTAATGACACAGTGGGGTATGGGTAAGGAGAGAGCAGACAGAGAGAGAAGGAGGGAGGGGGCGAGGGAAAGAACACACACACAAAAAGGAAAGAAAATAGTGACTAATTCTCACATAAATTGGATTCAATTTTGACCAAAGTACATTACTTAAAGATTAATTTTTAATTCAACTTGATAATAGGTTGTTTAGGATATTGTATCCTCACTTATAAGTGAAATATGTTTGTAATTTCCCTTTATAACAATCTATTTTCTCCAATTTCAACATCAGGTGTATCCAGATCAAGTGGAATGATTTTGAAATATTTCTTCTTTTTCTATTGTCTGTAAAATTTGGTATGATCTGTTTATTGAAACTCTCCTTTACTTTTATTTATATAATATTAGTTGTCTATTTTTTGAGACTTTGGAAAAAAAATAAGAAGTTCACTGATGACTTCATACTGAGCCTCAGAGTCAAAGCACTATATTATGTCTTATTTGACAATGTGAACATTACTTTCTCGGCATTATTATTACTAACATTGCTTAATATTTTGATGCACTAATCATCTGTTTTCTTTTCTGAATGTATTTATCTTCATTCATTATTTACATGGTTTTTGTTTCTAGTCCTTATCTTAAACATTGTTATTGTTATTAAATTTTAAGCCTTTTAAATTCTGTGTAGGCAAAAAGTAGAAACCTAATTAATACATGTATATGTAAAAAAAAAATCTGCAAAAAAAAAACTGCTTGAATAGAGTTGAGTGAGCTAGGGAAAAGGGAAAAGAAGCTTAAGTTAAAGTCTGTGGACAAAAATAAGAAAACTCGGATGGGGCTATAGTGCGTCTTACAAACAAGTTTCCTATTCTTTTATACCTAGTGCCTTTTAAAATGAGCACATACAAATCCCTGGGACACCAAACAGTAAAAGTCAAGAAATCTGTGAGCATTATTAAAATAATTTATTATTATTATTATAGTACTGTAATTACTAGACTTATGATTAACATCTACATGTATAAACAAATAAGGAGAATTCGTAAAACAAATGTCACAATCCAGGATGCAACAGACATGACCATTTAGCATCTTGAAGGTTTCCTGTATATTTCAGGCATCTTGCTAGTTGCATATATGTTACAGGCATTGTGAACAATTTCTAGGAATGACTTACAAACATTATACACATTGCCTAGGAATTGTTTACAATTCCTGATTTAACATTCTACCTGTAACATAAATACCAGTTAAAATGCAAGGAATTTGATCATACACTGGCATGAATCCTAAGGCAGTAGTTCTGCAGGCCTTTCATATAACCAAGTGATTTATTTTCACATTAAAAATGTAACCCAAGAGAGGTAATAGCCAAATAACAATATTGGATTTTTTAAGACTCATATGCAGAAGACTGTAGGAATTGGCTAAAGAATCTAAGTGAAAAAAGTAATTTAAATCAGTGCTTTTTAAAGGAAGCTAATTTTATAACTATTTGTGGATTGCACAACCATAGGTCCAAACATAAAATGTAAATATACTTACAAATCCAATTTATATTTTATTTCCAAGTTTTATTTTTTCATAGTTCTTAAGTAAATTAACTGCTAATTTAACATTTATTTTAAAAGCATACCAGAACTTGTACACCCAAGTGCATACTACATTTTTTTGAAGTCCCCTTGAGAATGTATATATAGTTGTTTTGATGATACTGCCAGCTCAGAATATTTTTGAAATGCTATTTTCAGAACTGCCTTCATAACCAGTGTATGAACTATAAAATACAAAATCATATTGCTTTCTTGTCACATTTCAAAATGTAATGCATGTTATATATATTAGCTATATAGTATATTAATAATTCTGTAACTAATGTAAACCAGTTTTATCTGAAAAAATCAAGATATAGTCATGTTATTAAAGCTCTTTAACAAACCACCTTCTGTTCCTTTTCTCAAGCTAGATGAAAGACTATCCCCTCTCTCTCTACCCAATGCTCCCTCCCAGAAGACATATCCAGTTGAAAAGAATTGATGGGGGGGTGCAGAGCAAGATGGCAGACTCGAAAGATCTATTTGCTGACCTCTCCTAGCATGGCAGGGGGAATAAAAAGAACCCAACCATACCAGGCCTGGGAAACTTCCCTGGAGTCATCTCTCCGGGAGCATAGTGAGGAGATGTTGGTCTGCTGGAGACAATGGAACAGCTTCAACTGTGGAGTACAGATTTAGTAGGCAAGTGTCTGAGAGCTGGCAGGGACCAGCCAACCCTTCCACAGAGGTCTGGGGAGGGGAGGAAGCCTTTGTGCAGTTTTTGAATTTAGGGGGAAGCTTCACATTGTATATAAAGTCTGGAAGAGTGAGCAGACTTGAACAGTGTAGAGTACCCACATTTGAATATCGGTTGGAGCGGATTTACCATTGGCTTGGTTTGCTGGTGGGACAACCACACTGAGAAGGTCCTGGCTGCCGCTGTGGGAAGGGTTTGTAAGTAGGTCTGTCTGAAGGGGTCTAAAGCACAGCTGACTCTGTCCCACCTGCTGAGATCAGGCTTCCACTCTTGGGGCAAGCTGAGCAGCTCCCACACGCCAGGAGAATTTTTTTCAGGGGTTAGTGAAAGACTTGCCACCTAACATTTCTAGAGAGCTTGAAGATTCCATACTGGTGGGGGCTGAAGGCTGAGGAATCAATCAGCCGCTCACTGAAGACATCTAAGCAAGGAAGACATGACCTATCCTCCCTGGAAACTAGAGAATGGTTTGTGCTTTCTATCTCCTAAAACTACAGCATCACCTGGTTTCCTGGAAATATATTGCAATATATATGTACATTCCTACCTATTACACTTGCTCCCTTCATATATATATATAATTTTTCCATATATATACAACTGTATATATATGAAAAAATTAATTATTAATTACATATATGAAAATTATATACAATAATAATATATTATATATATAATTATTTATATATATATGTATATATAAAAGGAATCTTAGTTCCTTTTTCTTCTTTTCCTTTGCTGCTGAGTTGGTTTTTGGCTATTTGAGCTTGTTTTGTTTTGTTTTGCTTTTGCTAATTTGTTTGGTTGATTCTATACTAAATTTCTATTTTCACATTAAGCCAGAGCAAAGACTCCTGAATTTTTGGTTATAGTATATCAGCCTCACTTATCCTCCCTCTATTTTGCTTCTCTCCTTTTTTATTTTTGGATAGAGACTTCTCTACTTTTCTCATCTTTCCCACATAAATCTATCATACATCTGATAAGATATCCCCCTTTTGCTGTTGTTGTTTCTTCTTTCTTTTTCCTATTCTTTCTCTTTCCTTTATTTGCAATAACTACATTTGTAGTATTATTTATCTATCATTATTTCTTTTTGTTTGCCTTTTTGTTTCCTTCTGTTTTCTCTTTTCTCTGAGTTTTAGGATGGCATAGTTTGGTCTGACTTGTAGGTCATGTCAGTGGTCTGGCTTATGGAGGCCAAGAGATCATGGCCTAGGGATTCCTTCTACCTTTGACTTAGTAAGACGGTATAAGAAAGTCAAGACTGCTGGGCTGGGCAGAGTGAGACTGGGGAGAGAGGACTTCAGGCATCTCTGCCAGGCGGGATCTGCCCAGAAACTTCCCTTTGGGGACACAGGGAGACAGCGTGAGGCTTCTGGACACCCTGAGGAAGGCTAAAGCGGCGGAGATTGGGCAAGTG
>CAUYON010050836.1:0-10957 GCA_963573935.1 Arctocebus calabarensis | reverse complement strand
AGGACTTTCAGGGACGATTAGGGAGGCATGAGAGAACAGCAAGTCATCCCAATTGCAGCTTAGAGGCTGGGTGAAAAATTTGGTAACCGGCTGTCCAGACATCCCCTGTATAGTTATGGATTTGGGAGATAAAAGGCCAGGATTAGAGAGAAGTACAGAAAAACGCCCGGCTATTTTTGTTTGAGTTGCAGCCGTCATTGTTGTTTGGCGGGCCCAGGCTGGATTCGAACCCGCCAGCTCAGGTTTACATGGCTGGCGCCTTAGCCTGCTGAGCCACAGGCGCCGAGCCGATCACTTTTAACTTTTTGGCACCTACTTGCCCACCTGTGTATAGAAATTGTACGTACTTTTTATAAAAAATAAGAATCATGTTACATTTCTTACTCTATAACCTTGTTTTCATACCTTATTAAGTATAAACTTTTTTAAAAATAATTTTATTAAATCATAATTGTGTACATTGGTGCAATCATGGGGCACAATGTGCTGACTTCATATACAATCTGAAATATTTTGCTCGTACTGTTAAAGATAACCTTCTTGACATTTTCTTGATCACTATATGAAGACATTGATATTCTACATTTAATAAGTTTCACCAGTACCCTGCTAAGATGCACCGTAGGTGTGATCCCACCAATTGCCCTCCCAAGTATAAACTTTTAATTGAATCATTAGTTTTTAAGGATTTCAGTCTATACACTAACATTTTATTGTTATTTGACAATAAGGCTGTTGGTTAAAAAAGGTGAAACATTCATCTATGTTTCAGAAATGGGTATACACATATAAACAGTCAATATTTTCTGACCATCAAAAATTCTCTCTAGCTTAGGAAACAGAAAGCATCATTTTTTAAAACAAGAATTTCTCAACAGTTTTATCTAAAGATTGGCCTTTATAGGATGTGAACGTGTTAGGATTTGATTCAGAACATTTGCATTGACCTTTTGCTTAGTTTGCTTTGAAAATGTACAAGATATGATGGGTCTAAGCACCAGTAAATGCTCTTAATAAAAAATAAATTTCATTTGTCCTGGGGAAAATAGGTCATATTCTTTTTTTTTTTGAGACAGAGCCTCAAGCTGTCACCCTGGATAGAGTGCCATGGCATTACAGCTCATAGCAACCTCCAATTCCTGGGCTCAAGCGAGTCTCTTGCCTCCGCCTCCCAAGTAGCTGGGACCACAGGCGCCTGCCACAACGCCTGGACATTTTTTGGTTGCAGCCATCATTGTCGTTTGGCGGGCCCTGGCTGGATTCGAACCTGCCAGCTCAGGTGTACGTGGCTGGCGCCTTAGCCCGTTGAGCCATGGGCGCCGAGCCAATTTCTCCCATTTTAAATACCTTCTTCCTGACTTTCTGATGAGACTTCATCCCAAGTTTTAAAAGGTCATTTTCTACGGAAAAACAAAATTCATGTAAAATGAACTGATTGTTCTCACATCACCCATTACAGAAATTATCTATGCCAGTCAGTCGGTCATTCAGTATATATGCACTGAGAGCCTAGTACCAGGTACCAGTCTGGGGACAGGAGATCTAATGGAAAACAAGAAAGGTAAGGTCTCTGCCAAATTTAAATGATGTTATAAATCCAGTTTTGTATTTCTACCTTCTCATTGGGTAGTTAGTATGCACCACACAAGTACTGTGTGCCATGGTTGAAGTGTGGAAATTACTCTTAGGCATTGATTAAGACACTAGTTACTGTAAGTTAGAGTCATCTTGCGTTTTGACTAAATTTCAAGAAATGATAAGCTATGAATATATATAGTGTGTGTATTATACATATAATATATAAATATATAAATCATTAATATATAATATATAAATGATATATGTAATATATATTACATATAATATATATTATTATATATTATAATTCATATAATAAATATAAATTTATATTATTATAAATAATGATATTATAGATATCATTTATTATATTTAAATGATATATAATATATATTATATATAATAATTTATATATTATATGTAATATATAAATGATAAGCTATATATAATGTGTGTATTATATATATATATAAAATTTCATTTACAGGCACTCTCCTTCCCTATTTGTATATAAACATGATGGTTTTAGACTTTATTCTTGTTTACCTTTGTAGCCCCATATCTTTTCATTTTATCATGTTCTAAAGCAGATTAGGGCCAAGGTTTGGTAAGAGAGTCAAAGTGATTAGTCACTCCGTAAAGACACATTAATTGAACAAGTGAGAAGCAGGTCCCAAGTTTCACATGGCATTTCTTTTGGCTATAGAACCAGACATTGTTATAATCGTCATATTATTTATTACCTATTAGGACATGCCAGCAAGACGGCAAACCTTGTGGTCAACTCTAAACACTTCCGGGCTTTGAAATAAAGTTGGAAATATAAATGTAATAGCAGACCAAGCAAGGTACAACATTCATAGAATTAGATCGAATCATCTGTTCCTCTGATGGTGTAGCAACGTGCTGTGAGAGCCTGGTGACAATGCTGTGATGTCCTTCAGGCCGGTCTATGTGCGTGTTTGGGTGTGCATATGGGCATGTGCAAACAGATGCTTCTCAACACTCTCGTTACACAGCACTGGAGTTTGTCTCCTCAAGCTCAACTGCTCATTTTGAACAAGTACAGAAATGTACATGTTAAGTACATTTTTGAGAAGTACCGCATAGAAATGTAAAGCCTTAGCTGGCCGGCTCAATGCAATACCGAGAACCGGGTGGTATAAGGAGCATGGTGGTGAAGGACACTTTGGCTAAACAAATGGCCACAATCGGTTGAATCAACAATCACAGATACAGTGGTGTTTTTCAGTTTGCAAGAAAAACCAGAGTTCTGGAATTTGCAACAAGTTTGTATAATTCTTAGTTGATTTGGCCCTTGTTTAATTTAATGGTTCATTCTATTTTTAAAAAGTAGGTCTAAAATTTCCTTCTTTTTGCTGAATTCATTCTCCAAAATCATATTTTTCAAATTCGTGGTATAGCCTTCAATCTTTCTGCCAAATCTTATGCATTCTTCTCTTTTCTTCTGATTGTGTGTGCGCGTGCCTGTGTGAAGGGGGGATGCACGTTTTCTGAATTACCATGAAGTATTTTTATTTTAAACTCTTTTTCTTATTCTAAAGGAAAACATCTCAACCCTGAAACGCTCAGAAATTATCTTTGGTGTAATTTTTTGCCCAACCCTAAATGATTTTTGCCGTATTTATCATCCTTATTTGATATAAAGAAGGGTACATTGTTTCTCATTTTGAATATAAAATAAACCAAAAGAAAATCTGTCCCTAGAGCCTAGAATATGTGGGGTGTGCCCTTAAGCTCTGTTGGTGCAATTAAATTAATAAGGCTAATGATTCTTAATAATGTACTGGCGAATTTAGTGTGTTTAAAGTGCAAAGAAAGCTCCCTTTTCTTTAAAAATATCTGCAATTCCCCCTTTCTTATACATATATATACATATGTACAAGAAAAAAGTGTGTTAGATTCGTACTCCCCAAAGTCACATTTGACCTCTGCAATTACAAGAGATGCTAAATGTGACTTGTATTCATCATTTTCTTTTAATCACTATATATTGAATTCTATAATTTTAACACAAGTTTTTTCCTTTCTTAAAATGTGTACGCATTTATTTGGCACCCTCTATGTCTGTGTATTTGTGTGTGTGTACATGGTCCTTTGCATGACATATAGTGCCCTGCATACAAAGAATCAGCAGTTTGAGGGCATTTTAATATTCTTTCCCTTCCTCATTAGCTGTCATTACTGTTAAGTCTAAAGGATATGATAAAGCATATATAGATTGTTTGGGCCCTTCCTCTTTATAATTTATTAGAGCCCCATTAAAATTTCCACTCACTGTCTATGGTAATGTAGGCCTGGCCACAATGTTAATAATATTAACTTTGATCTACAGCAGATAACTTTTGTATTGTGGAGGATTCTAAGATGCTGTCAGTCATATCTTCGGCATTGCTCAAACTGAAGAGTTTCTTTTAATTAAAATTGTCTTTGATGATTCTGCATGTATCTCAGACAATCTAATCTCAGTTTATTGTACAAGTCGAATCAATATTGATCTCATTCATAAGGTCCTGAGAAATTTTAATCTTTATTGTTCAAATAATTTAATTTTGAATTTGCACACTTTTGAAAGAAATTAATTGGGAGCTCATCCATAATTCTTGTCCTTTAACTTTCATGGTAATTTCTAACAACATCAAAAACTTCCTGTATACCTAGAAAAAAATTCTTATCATGCCTTCTTAATCATAAACTATGTTTCCTAAGAAACAAAAATCTCTCAACTATTAATTTCAAGTAAAGTCTATTTTGTGGCCCAAACTTAATTGAGCTGATAATAATTTGTCAGCAATAATTATGTCACAAAAGTAGCACTGATTCCAACATTACAATGTTTCAAATGTATTTCACTTGTCATGTATTCCGAATATTTCCAGAATTATTTTCTAGCATGCAGAATCTTAATAATGCTGCAAGTCAATCACTGAAAATCATAAATACGAGATTCTTTAAAACCTTAGGATTCACGTTAAATGTTTTTATTCAAAATTAATTTTTCCTGACATAATTTTTATGAATTTTGATGTGTTCTAATAATTTCAATCAAGCACAGACCCCAGATTTTCAGATGCATCATTCTCTATATTTTCACATCAATTGAATTAATTATGATGATGATAAAATATTGCACATCCCTTCACTATGTCCATTAGCAGCTATCATATCTCGCCTCTCCTGGTGAACTTAAAAATCTTTATGGACAAATCTGACAACATTCACTTTTGTTGCAAAAAGGTTTTAGATAATAGATGTAGGAAAAGAATGAACCCCAAACGATCAAGGCTAAAATATTGATCAGCTGGAGGACAGTATGCAATTGTGTGCATCAAATGATGAAAACCTTTGCGAGCATAGACAAAAACAGAAATGTGTGTGCACGTGGTTAGTTAGAGAATCAACTCAGACAAGATGTTGGAGTTGTAGTGTCCTCATGAGCTCCGTTTTATCTAAGTACTCATAGTTTTCCTTTGCTTTCAATTTTGATTTTTTATGAAAAAAATGTACATTTTATAGCATTGGAAGAAAAGAATAGAACCATGACACATTTCGATATTTATTTGTAAAGATTTTTGTTGTTTTACCACTTACCTAAGTTTCTACCTCTGCAAGGTGGCAGAAGCCACGTGCTTCCTGTGTTAGGCTTTTGCTCATGGAACTTTATGCCTCTGCCATGTGAAATAATGAGCAATTCCCTCCAAATAGCAGGCTCTGCAACTGGATCTTGGTTTTCTGCATCTATTCCCCTAGATGTCAGGCATGACACCCCTCCAGATAGCTTTCCTCGATGGCTGATCACCCTGTCCTGGAGGAAGACACACTCAGACGAGGAGGAAGAAGGAAATAAATGGTCTGTTCCCCACCTTCATTCTCTTAGAACTACAAGTCTAGACGTTTGTGGAACCATAGGGAGTGGGAATGCTTTGAGTCAGATGACACATTCAAACTTTTAAGCCATTCTGTTTTGGAATTGGGTTTAATATCTAAAAATGACCAGAAAGTCACAGAATCAGAAAAGGAGGATTTGTTCATGTGAGGCAGGGATTGATAATGTTACAATTGTGTCCTCTTTCCCGTGAGTTGAGAGTCCTCGAGGAGCCAGGTAGTCATTGTATAGTTTACCCAAACCATACTTGGGGCTGCATCTGATCTGCATTCGGGAGAAATCTCAGCACACACATGCTCTGTACGTGGGGTTAGGCTGAAGGGATTGACATCATGCTGCAACTTGAGCCTTTTGTCCTTGAAGCTTTGGGACATTCAAGGTCAGAGGCAATAGATGGGGATTATGAGAGCCCCATCTATTTGTAACACATTGTTGCTATTCCTAGATCAGACAAAAAGGTGGAAATTTGTACTGGGTTCTATAGTTTAATCTATTGGAGAGTATGGAAGAAGGCCAAAGACTTGAACAATTCTCAGGTATGGTTTGTCTTGGCCTTTCCCAGACAAGAAGGAATAAAAACAATTTTTTTTAAATTTCATTTTAGCATTTCTCTGAAGCTTTTCCACAACACAATATTGTTTGTTGATTTAGTGTGTCTGAGATAAAAGGTTCCAGAGGTCTGGCTAACTCCTTGCTAGGCTTGGGCTGTCCAGAGGAGTCTAGCATGATTACTTTTTACACTTCTGACTTCATTTTCCTTTATTTTCTTCCTTACAAAGATTTGGATTGGAAAATAGGGCTTTAATTCTATAAACTTGCTTACACTTTGTACTGAAATTTTGTTTTATTGGCCAAGTCCCAAAATTTCAGAACAGCAGGAGTTCAAGTTCTCACAAATACATCGAACGGTCTGATCCCTGAGCTGGTTTTAGGTTCCTCACGCTTGATGGATTGCCCTGCTCCAAGCCACCAGGCACATGTACATGCCCAGGGAAGAGAAGGCACTTTGAATCTTAATGTCTAGTGCGGGATTGTGCATTTTTATATTATATATAAAGCAAGACCTAAAGAGAATGAGCTATTTTGGGTGAACATTTGTATTTACTGGAATCATTTCACAAAAAAAATTATAACCATTTTGGTTGACTAATATATGTGTGAATACACACACACACACACACATACATATATCTATGGTGGCCATAAAGTCCGTGTGCAATTTAAAATAGTGTGTAATTTTAAATTTTAAGTTTTAAATTGCACACAAACATGGCAACCCTGTGTGTGTATGTATATATATATCTACATATATATATGTGTGCGTATCCTCCTCCCACCTCAATAATTTCCATATGAGGAAACAAAAATATTTTTGGTATGATAATGGGAATGATACGGTCCCTTCTTCTGGTTCCCCATGTGCTTTCAACATAACAATGAGCACAGAGTCTGGCACTCAGCATTGCCCATTGACAGACTTCCAAAAACACTTCATTGGATGATACTACTTTCTCTTCCCATCCACACACCAAATTCTGCTTGATGTTTTAAGTGCAGCGATAATTTAACTGGGGAATATGTGCCTGGAATTTTATTTTAAGTTGAAACTTCCAGGATACCGGGTAACTAATTTAAATAGGGTTGGGCTGTAGGCTTAGAGTTGGGGAGTTAGTAGATGAGGTTTAGTGTCTTAGAAGGTTCCAATGGATCTAAAAATCAGATCAAGGTGGTGTGATCAGTGGGACTGTCTTTTCTTGCCATAAGAGAGTTCATTTCCAGGGCACAGGGAATCATTAGCTATTAGTCCACCCATTCCTTAGAGATTTTTTGGCAACACCTTCTGCTAAATTCCCTTCATACTCCTTTTTTTCCTTTTCCTTTGACAGAGTTTTATAAGAACAAATTTGGTCATATCCAGAACCATGAAGAGCAACCACTCTGTTACTAAATGCTGTCCCCCAATCTTGAAGATCCAGTCACACCAAATTATTTCACTTGCTCAGGTCCTGAAGAATGACCCTCGCGTCTTAGTCAGAGAGGTTGTAACTGTACATCCATCCATCCAAACGGGGCTGGACTCATTTCAGGGTGACCCATGTTCAGGCTAGACTGCATCTGGTGGGCTGGGGACAGAAGCAGCCACTGCCAGGAGCTCACCCACGAGGCTCAATTGGCAATTCAGAAGTGCAAGAGGAAACGCCAATATGGCAGAGAGTAACCGCTGAGGAACCAAGTGGGGAAAAGAAAGCCGGGGGCTTGGACACAAGAGGAGTAAAGAGATCACAGACACAGCAGCCTGCATCAGGGTATAGCTGTGCAGCTTGGTCTGAAAAGAAGCTGTTCTGTGTCTTGGCTGAAACTCCCCACTGTAGTGCCAGTGAGGCCCAGTAGTCTGCGTGCTGACCACACCACTTTGGGAAGATGTTCCCTCCATGTTTCTGTCACTTGATGCTTCTAAGGTGGTGTAAAACAAAAGTCTAGGCCTAGGATAGAAGTCCAGACAATGGAGTTTAATTCTGTTGGCTTTCATTCAGTCATGGTAATCTCACCAGGCTTGGAATGAATCATCCCCCAAATGTGGATAATATTAATATCTACTCAAATACACCCACAGGGCTGGGGAATAGCCAAGTATGAAAAAAAGCAAAACATATTAGGAAAGAAAGTGGTCACGGAACTACTTGTATTTAAGTTTAGATTTTGAAAATTAGGTGCAGGGAACTACACTTGCACAAGATAAAAATAATATGAAATTTTAACTAATGTTTATTAACATTTACTTAATATAAAAGTTTAACTAAAGAAAGATGAAGATAAACCATCTAAGAAACAAAGAGAAAGGGGAGTTGTTGTAGATCTATTTATATATTGCCTCAACTCTTTTTTCAAAATTTTTGCTGAGTTTATGAATTAAACTAAGCATTTAAGATAAGAAATGACATGAAGTTTTTTTCCTGTTGTTTTAGTTTGAGGAGGAAAGAGGAGGTTTCTGAAATGATCAGTTAGACTCCTTTTTTATACCAAAATTTCTAAGATGCACAACTGATAACAAGTTTTTTTAATTACTAGAGATATGTTTACATTTGCATTTTCACTTCAAGAATAAGTTTCCTTTAAGTCATGATAGCTGAAAAATTTGCCTATTAAAGTTTTAATTCAGGCTGAACAGTAGATATTTTGTAGTTCTAGATATGACAAGTTTATTTGACAAATTTTATGGATAGATCTTTTGTTTTATAAAACAGCATTGATTTCAAAGACTTTTTTTCTTTTAGGCTATCATATACAATTATTTCTCAAAGAGATACTATGGAGTTTTCAATACACATATAATTTATGGAACAGTATTTTACCCAGACTGAAATTGCTGATGACAAAACAGCTGGACTGATATCAAAATGGCTAAATTATTGTTTCATTGAAATCGTCATCAACACAACAGAAAATTCACATACCTAGTAGGAATTCAACGGACAGCAGTTGAAAGATGTATTGTGTTTTGGTAAACCCTAGTTGATTCTGTGTTCTCTTAACTTATGACTGACTATTATAGCTGCTTTCCTCTGACGAATTTCTTTTCATGTCCAATACCTCATTTGTTATTATCAAATCTCTGTAAGGGACACATACACCAGTCTTCAATTTACAGATGAGGGACATAAGCCACAGATGGCCAAATTTGCCTAAAGTAAAGTTGGTCACCATACTGGTTTCCACTGAGGTTTTATTTAATTTTGATGTTAAATTCTTTGTTTAAACAGGAGGATGGAATGTGCAGGAGAGACAGAAAATGGGAGCTGTTGCTCTACTTCTGTGTTCCTTTCTCACTTCAGAAACTTAGAGAGTAGATCACCACTTCCCTAGCCCAGCCATAATAGGCAGGCAAGTCTGACACATCTTGCCACCCATCTTTGAGTGCGATTATGGACAGGTAAATTAGCAGGTCCCTTGGAAATGAATCTAACTCCGATTAAATTTTAGAAAGATCTGACACTTGCATTTAAATCTTATTTAAAACATTGTCTGTCACCACTTGTCCCATTAGATAAGAGGAAGTATCATCTTATTCAGGGATTGAAAAGTTTTCCTGGCTCTATCTATAGTTGAAAAGGGTATCTGGTCCTGTAGGGCAAGGATTCTGAATTCAGATCAAGACTCAATGAGAAAGCACCATGATCCCTGGAGCCTACTCAGTGATGAAGAGAGTCACGTGGGGCCATGGATGGGGCACAGTGTGGGTAGGAGGTTGTGGCAGGTGCATGTATCAGTTATGTATGAAGAGCGACTCCAGAACAACCATGATTTATTTGTTTATAGTTCTGTATTTTGGTTTGGGTTTAGCTGGGCAATTCTGTTCTTGGGCTGGGGTTACGTAATCAGCTAATTTCAACTGGTGGCTTGCCTGGGGCTTCATTCACATGTGTGGCAGTAAAAATCAAGGCTGTCTGCTGGAGCTCCTTGATTCTTCTACAGTGGCCTTTTCAGCTGAATAACTTGAATTTTTTTTTAACATGATAATGGCACTGTTCCAGGAAGGCAAGCCTTAACATACAAGCTCTCGTCAAGTCTTTATTGGTGCCATATTTGTGACGTTCCTCTATCTAAAGCACAGCACTTGGGCAAGCCCAGGGTCAATGTGGGAGGCATTGACAATGGAAGATGTAAATCATGGGTCTAACTCATTTGCTGATTCTGGTCCAGTCTGTAAAAGTGAGGTCTGTGGGTTGATAAAGCTGGGTTCAGTCTGGCCCTGACATAAACTAGACACATCTTTGATCCTTGAGTTTCAGTTTCCCTCCCAGGTAAAGGGACATCATCACTCTGGCTCTTCTTGCATTTATAACTTTACTTTTCACATAATATTTCTGAAGGATTTATGTAAATAGAAAATCTCATAAGAAAGGTTCAATTTTCTAAACACATATGAATTACTAAATATTTTACAGGTAATACAAAAGCACAAATATCAAGTTCTGGACTCTTCAGAGCTGATGGAAGCTGGGCCATGTACAGAGAATAGTATTAGCAACAAAACCTATAACCCAAGTGGGATTTCATAAACATTTCATGAGTTTTATATAGGCAGTGAATACTGTAGAGTTTTGTGGAAGGAATGCCCTTCTTAGGAAAATCAGAGAACATTATATAAAAAACCTGAACCCCCAAAACTCAAAAACATTATATCAAACCCAACCCCCGCCAAAAACTGCAAAAAAAAAAAAAAAAAAAATTACAGGTGAAGAGAGCCAAGAAAGATGGATAGAATAAAGACAAATTTGTTTTATTACAAAAATAACACATTTTCTTATACAAAAATTAGAGGGAAGGGAAGAGCCAAGATGGCGGTCTGTAGCCAGCTTTCTGCAGACGCTCCTGTCCAGAAGGAGAGTTAAAGGACAGAAATTTAGCGAGAAAGCCAACAGTTTGGAGCTGAGCCAAGAGACAAGGTCAAGGAACGCACACCAACACTGC
>CAUYON010050834.1:0-10130 GCA_963573935.1 Arctocebus calabarensis | reverse complement strand
CGGCTGCAACCAAAAAATGGCTGGGTTTTTTGGAGGGTGCCTGTAGTCCCAGCTACTTGGGAGGCAGAGGCAAGAGACTCGCTTGAGCTCAGGAATTGGAGGTTGCTGTGAGCTGTGATGCCACTGCACTCTATCCAGGGTAACAGCTATTTTATCTCAAAATAAATAAATAAATAAATAAATAAATAAATAAATAAATAAATAAATAAAATAAAGTATCTTGAAATTTAAAAAAAAAAGGAAAAAAATGTGGATACAATTTACCAAATGGAACTGGCTGCTGTAGAATTGTGACTCTTTGAAAGATGCATTCAAGTCAAGCAGCCTTCCTAATTTCTAAGCATCTCTCCCCTCTGAGATTTATCCTAATCTCAGGAACCATTCACTCAAAATTGCAACCATATTTGGTAGCACTTATGTCTGTGAGCAGACTTTTTCCAGAATGAAACATCTGAAATCTCCAACCAAATCTAGACTAACTGATGCACACGTGCATTACTTGTTACAACTAGCAGTGATAAATATGGAACTGGACATTGACCATCTCATTAGCCAAAAGCAGGCCCATAGTTGCCATTGAAATACTGATAAGTTTGTTGATTTAATTTTATTTGTTCTTCATTTTAAATATTGTATTTGTTCCCATTTTGTTTTTTTACTTCACCTTTACTTGTTTTACTTCACTTTACTTGTTTTTTGTGTGTGTGGAGTGTGCACAGGAATTTTTTCATAGTTGTTTTTTTTTTTAAACTATAGTCCAGCCCGCAGGATGGTCTGAGGGACAGTGAACTGGCCCCTTGTTTAAAAAGTTTGAGGACTCCTGTTTTAAAGTATACCCTAACTTTTTGTTGATTATGGTCACTCTGAATTTCTATCGAATATTGCTCATTTTATTTAAGTTTGAGTATACTGTTGCACACATTTTTAGCACTCAAATTGTTTCATACTTAGCCATTGGAAGCCCTTTCAAGCTGTCCCCTGAGTTCTTTTGATAAATTCTCATTTTTCTTTGAATATTTCTTTACTTTATATGCAAAAAGATACATCAGGTATAAAACTTCCCTGTTCCAGGCATGGAATTTATCTTTTCTTTAAAAAAAAAAAAAAACATTATTAAAGAATAATATTTAAATCAGGATCTAGGTGATCAGACTGCTCACATATCAGTGAACAGATGTAGGAATTACATATATGTATGAGTGTATATGTAGATATATAAAACATATATGTACCCACATATGTACATCTATTATTTTTTATAGAGAGAGACAGATTGTCTATGCCGACACCTATTTACAAGTACTCATCTGGGTCACACTGATATACAGTTGATCCTTGGTCAATATGGCTTTGAGCTATGTGGGTCCACTTGTACATGATTTCTTTCAGAAAAGTCACACCAGCTGTATCTTACCCTCCTTCCACTTCTTCCACTTTTTTCATCACTTCCACCCTTGGGGCAGGAAGTCCAACTCCTCCACATCCTCCTTCTTCTCAGCCTGCTCAACATGATGATGAGAAGAATGAAGCTTATGAGGATCCACTTCCACTTAATGACCAAAAAGAAGACTTTTCTTCTTTGTGATTTTATGAAGAGTATTTTCTCTTGTCTAGCTTTTGTTATTGTAAGAATGCGGTACATCACACCTCTAACTTACAAAATAGGAATTAATTGACTGTTAATGTTATCAATAAAGAATTTGGTAAACAATGAGCTATTACTAGTTAAGATTTGATAAGTCCAAAGTTATGCACAGATTTTTAACTACTGTGAGGCTTAACAGCCCTAACTCTCACATTGTTGAAGTGTTATCTTTATATAATTTCCTACATTCATCCAATAGCTTAGGTACATTATAGTTAAAGAGAATAAATGCACATATGTTGATATATGTACACATATTTATGTTTCTATAACTATTATCAAAAACCATGAGCTCATACCCATCTTTGATTTATAAACATTGCCTCAGGGGATTTCTTAAAACTCCTCTCCATGTTTGTGAATTCCTTTTCCCATAGTGCATAATCTAGTTCCCATTAAACTCAATATATTTACTAATTTGCTCAAGGCTATATAATACACAAGAAAAGATTTAGAATTGCTAACCCAAACCACTGCAGAAAGTAAAACTAATGAGAAATCAATTTATAGTCCTGTTTTTAGCTAAAATTTACATATAATAAACATGTAAACTCATGTGTACAGTATAATAGGTTCTGATACATGCCTAAATTCTTTTATCCCACACTCCTTTAAGATATAGCACATTTCCATGTATTCAGAAAATTGCTTCATTTCCCTTTTCCAATCAAATCTGTACCTGGGGGCAATCAGTGCTTTGATTTTTTTTCCTATCTGTGAAAAGAGTACAATTTTACAACAGGTTCTCCTTTTTGTCAGAATTTGTTTGTTCAGCATAATGTTTGAGAGTTTTCTGTCAGAGTTCAATCTTTCTCATCACTAATAGTTCATGTTGCGTGTGTGTGTGTATGCCATTAGTTGTTTATCTTTACCTTACCTTGGCTTGTTTCTAGATTTAGTTGACAATGAATAAGACTATTACAAACATTCTTGTAAGTGTTTTTTTGTAGACCCATACTTTCATTTCACTATATACACCTAGAAGTCAATTGGTGTTAGTAGGTGGATGAAGGTTTAACATTAAAAGTAACTTCCAAACTATCTTTCCAAAGGGTTTTTATTTTTATTGCATTTAGTCTCTAATAAGTTTATCCTCTGTCAATTCGGTATGAGAGTGATAATACACATTGTATAATAATAAGTTTTTATTAATTTTAGATACCCTGAAGGAGTACCTGTATTGGTTTTGCTTCAAAGTTCCCTATGATTAAAAATGGTGAGCTTTTCTCTCTTTTTTTTTTTTTCATTTTTCTGTTTTTTGAGACACAGTCACACTCTGCCTCCCTAGGTAGAGTTCCATGGCATCATCTCGACTCACAGCAACCTCAATCTCTTGGGCTTAGGCCGTCCTCTTGCTTCAGCCTCCCCAGTAGCTGGGACTCCAGGCAACCCTGTCAGGCCCAGGTAGTATTTTTTATTTTTAGTAGGGATGGGGTTTTGCTCAGGCTGATCTCTAGCTCCTGAGCTCAAGCAATCCACCCGCCTCCACCTCCCAGAGTGCTAGGATTACAGGTGTAAGCCACCATGCCCTGCCTGGTAAGAACATTTCATTTGCTTTCTCCCATTGTGACTGCTACTTCTAGGTATCTGCATGTTATTTTTAGTGCTTTGATTTGGATTATTGTACATTCCACCTTAATTTCTTTGATAGAGATGTGTTAACATGTATTTATTAGATATGTGTTTGCATATGCTTATCTATTTTCTAAATAATATCATTTGTGAGCAAAACTTTAAAATTTGATTGTTCTAAATTGTCCCTTATTCTTTAATGGTTATTGATCTCTTTACTTTGTGTGTGTGTGTGTGTGTGTGTAGACAGAGTCTCACTCTATCACCCTCAGTAGAGTGCTGTGGAGTCACAGCTCACAGCAACCTCCAGCTCTTGGGCTTAAGCGATTCTCTTGCCTCAAGCCTCCCAAGTAGCTGGGACCACAGGCACCCGCCACAGCACCCGGCTAATTTTTGATGCAGTTTGGCCGGGGCCAGGTTTGAACCTGCAGCCCTCAGTATAAGGGGCCAGCACGCTACTCGCTGAGCCACAGGCGCCACCCTTCTTCATATTTTTTAATGAAAAAGGCCTCCTTATAGGTCAGAAAGAGCTTCTCCTACATATTTTCTTTAAAGCTTTATAGTTTTTGCTTTTGCCTAAAGATCAATGATCATCTAAAATTAATGTCTCTGTGTATGGTGTGAGGTATAAGTCGATTTTATTTTTCCCATGAGACTATCCATCAATTCCATGACTAGGTTTTGAAAAATCTTATTTTCCTATTACTGCTTTGGATACTTTGTTGAAAATAAATTAATTGTACATGTGGTTCCATTTATAAAATCTTTCATTTTTATTGATCATCATTATTGATCATTTTATTGATTTTTATGTTATTTTTGGCTAACAACATACTTTCTTGAGATTAAGTTATGAAGTCAGATGGTCTAATTTCTTGAGGCTTGTTCTTTTATTTCAATAATTTACTTTTGCCATTTTAAGTGAATATATTTCCATAGTTATTCTTCCAACATATGATCAGGTTACGTTTTTCCATTTGATGCACCTTTTTTCATGTTTCTAAGCAATGTTTTGTAGTTTTCTGTGTAGATATTTTTATTTTTCTTTTTTTTAAATATTAAGTATTCTATGCTTTTCGGGTGTATAAAAAAAAGTTTTTTAGCATTATTATCTGATGTTTCCTTAAGCATAATGTTATAATGGAGGAAGATGTTCAGTGTCTTAGAAAAGAGCGTATATTTCATATACAAGTAGAATATAAATAATCATGGCAACAAAGCAGAGTGTAGCCATAAAGAGATAAAAGAGGTAGGTAAATGGATGGATAAAAGAACTCTGACTCCCTTTCTGAATCTGGAAGGGCTCTATTAAATGTTTGCAGGATACGGTGGCACCTATGGTTCATCGAGTAGGGCACTGGCCCCATATACCAAAGGTGGCAGGTTTAAACTCAGCCTCAGCCAAACTGCAAAACAAAAACATAGCCAGGTGTTGTGGCGGGTGCCTGTAGTCCCAGCTACCCGGGAGACTGAGGCAAGAGAATCACCTAAGCCCAGGAGTTGGAGGTTGCGGTGAGCTGTGTGATGCCATGGCACTCTACTGAGGGCGACAAAATGAGACTCTGTCTCTACGAAAAACTAAATAAAAAATAAATAAATAAATAAATATTTGCAGGATAGAATCTTAGAAGAGTGTTACTTTGGCAATTTTGGACTATGGATTTTAAGAGAGTGAATTTTAGGAGACTTCCTAATTCATTCCTCTTAAATGCTTGCCCTTAACCTCAGCACTAACGACATTTTTAACAGATAATTTTTTGTTGTTTTCAACTTCCTAATTCATTGTAAAGTGTATGCAGTATCCCTGAACTCTACGTAGTATTTATTTGTGAGGTCTGAACCACAAACTGGGTGGCTAAAACAATAGAAATTTATTGTTTCACAGTTAGAGATGTTACAAGTCCAAGATCATGCTCTTGAGAGGATTGGTTGCCTCTAAGGATAATGAGAAAGAATCTTCTTCACAACGCTCCCCTGGCTTCCAGTGTTTTGCTGGATGTCTGTGTGGTTTTGTGTTTATAGAAACATTGAACCAATCCCTTCTCTACTTTTCTTCCACATGGTGTCTCTCACAGTATACTCTGCCAAAACTTTCCCTTTTGATAAGGACACAAATCCTACTGGATTAGGGACCTGTCCTACTCAAGGACAACTTCATATCAACTATGTCTATCTGAAATGAAACTATTTACAAAAATGTTCACCTTCTGAGGTGACCTAACTGGGGGTTAGCACTACAACACACAACTTTTTTGAGGACACAATTCCACACAGAGCCAGTCCTCTAAAAAATCTGACTGCCCTTATCTACCCTATTGTGGGTGGCCCATGACAGTCACATGGAGAACAGACAGAAAGATGTCCAATCTACCACAGCTCATCAAAGGGGACAATTTGTGCCATCTTTAGGTGTTACGTACCATAGATCAACCTCTGGTCAACCTACTGTAACTCATACACTTTAATGTGAAAATTTGTACTTTTTTTACCCACAAAAATCTTATCGCATTGGAATTAGCTTAAAATTTAGAATATCCCTGTTTAGATGAAGCCTAGTTGTAGGTGAGACTCCTTGATTATTATTTCTCTGTTGTAGCTTTTGAATATATCTTTTCTTAATTCAGAGACATACAATTTAATAAGACAAGTTATCCACCCATTTATATTCTCAATACATAAAGCAAGACAGGGACTAGAATACTTCAATAATTCACACATGTTAAAAGGTAGAGAAAGGAATGAAAATGTATAAGAGAGACTGGTCCATAGAACTTCTATAGTCTCTCCTCTGTCAGCCATAAGTAATGGTCTGTGTTGCAGCTGAGTAATTTTCTTAGCCAGCTCCTTGTCAGATGCACAACTCTCTCGGAATTATGTCCTCTCTATCTTGAGGGGAGAATTAGTGTGTGTCCTTTGGGTTTTCAGAAACATTTTTGTTTACCTGAGGGATGTATGTGTCTCTGCCTTAAATAGTCTTAAAGAGTTACAAAACCATGCACCCTTGACCTTGACCTAAACCCAAGTTTAATCATGGCTCTCAGTCTATTTCAAAATTTTTTTACCAGCTGGAAGTCTCAAAATAAGAATATTTATTTTTCAACATAGTAATGCTACTTTAAAAATATTTTTTCCAAATTTTGGTTGAAAACATCTCATCAATATCTCTTTTCTTTCTTATTTAGTGATAGGCTAGTTAGTGGAGCTGTTTGGCAATTTCCATGTTTTACCCTGAAATTTTTTACCCTAGTCAAAACGATATATTTTGTAACTTCCACATTGATACAGACAATAAATAGTTTTACCAGCATTTTGTCAATATATAACATGCTCCCCTCCCCTCCAGAGTCATTAAAAATTTCCTCCTTGTTTTTCCAGATATTAACAAAATTGCCTCATTGTCCTTGTAGCTTTTCTCTGAAATCATCCCAATGCCACAAATATTAGGTTTCAGTTAGAATAGACTCTCACTTCTAAAAAAAAAAAAAATCTCATTTCTACGTATTAATGTCTGTTTAAGTTGTCTTTATCTACATAACAACTGACTCACACAAAGACTTACACAACAACCTATTATTTCTCATAAGGCTATGTGGCCAATGGGCAGTTCTGCTGATCCATATTTTGTTGAATGAACTCACTGCTAAACTTACCTTTTTTTATTATGATACTCATTTTTTATTTCTTGTATAAAATATATTTGTTCTAACATTAATATAGATCCATCACATCTTCATGCTTTCTGTTTGAATAGTATATCTTTATCTTTTTTACAACTTATCTTTGCCCTTATGCTCATTCCTTATAGACTGAGTAAAGTTGAATCTTGCTTTGTTATCAAGTCAAGGCACAATCTGAGCCTCAGTTGAATTTTTTTTAATTATTGAAATGTAATGTAATCTTTCCCAAGATTAGATTTATGCCCGCAATTTTGCTTTTCTTTGCAGCTTTGCCTTTTGTTTTGTTTTTGGTTTTATTTTCTTACTTCTATTTTCTTTGTGATCAGTTAAATAACTTTATAATTCTATTGGTATAGCCATTTCTTAATTTTTATGTGTCACCCTTTAGATTGCTATTTGTATAACCTACTTATACTTTATTTTTATTATTTCACATAAGATATAAGAATATTATACCAATATAGTTTATTTATTTATTTATTTATTGTCTTGAGACAGAGTCTCACTATGTTGCCCTGGGTAAAGTGCTGTGGTTTCACAGCTCACAGCAACCTCAAACTCTTAGACTTAAGTGATTATCTTACCTCAGCCTTCCAAGTAGCTGGGACTACAGGTGCCTGCCACAACGCCCAACTATTTTTTTGTTGCAATTATCATTGTTGTTTTAGCTGTCCCAGGCCAAGTTTGAACTTATCAGCCTCGGTGTATATGGCTGACACCCTACCCCTGAGCTATGGGTGCCACCAATGTAGTTCTATTTACTGCATTTGTGATACTATTATTTTATACATTATACTTACTTATACTATTTATACTTCTCACCATTCAGAGTTATAAAGTTTGCTTTAAACAGCTGCATATGTTTTAAAGAACTCAAGAGACGGAAGATTTAGATATTCCAGTATTATTTGTCTATGTAGTTTCCATTTTGGGGGACATCATGTCTTCCTAAATTTACCTTTTCATTTGGTGCTACTTCTTATTTTAATTTTTGTGGTAAGACATTTATAATTTACTCTTAGTTATTTTGTAATATACCCTTGCTTTGTGCACATGAGGAAGCGGGAGAGCATTTGGTGGGGTATCACCTAAGGTGCTATTTCTTTTTAGGGTGAAGAATGAACCTCCTTTCAGGATTTTTTTTGAGTTTTATATATTACACATATTTTATGACAATTATTTTCACTTATGTTTATAAAACGCTTTTAAATTACACATTTGACTGATGTATTTCTATTGAGAATCATTGGCCTCACCTATGGCTTCACAAACATGAATGTGCTCTAAGGGATATTACTGAAATTCAGATTCTGATTCTATAAGACTGAGATGGTCTAAAAATATAGATAGCTTTTCATTTTCTTCTACTTTTATTATTTTTAATTTTCAAATAATAATTATGTACATTATAATATTTTGATACATATATAAGTAGAATTATTATCATAGCTCATTATAATATAATTCACTTTTTATCATTTTTATGAGAAATAATTTAATTTACTCTTTTATTTTGAAATATATAGTGCTTTATTACCAACTGCATTACTCTGCTGTGAGACAGATCTCAAAACTTACTCCTCCCATCTATCGGAGGCTTTACATACTTTGGTCATTAATTTTCAGTCTCTCGCCTCCCTACCCCAACCTTGGGTAACTATCATTCTACACTTTACGACTGTGAGTTCAACTTTTTTTTTGATTCTACACATCAAGTGAGATTGCATAGTTTTTTTCTGTGTGTGTGTGCCTGACTTATGTTGTTGCAAATGACAAAATTTCTTTGCCTTTTAAGGTGGAATGGTATTTGATTGTGTGTACATATATATTTACACACCACATTTTGTATTCATTCTTCTATCAATAGACATTTATGTTGTTGGTTCAATACCTTGACTATTGTGATAATGCTGCAGTGATATGGGAGTGTAGATACACCTCTGTACATAGTGATTTCAATTTCTTTGGATATATACCCAGAAGTAGGATTATGGGAGCATATGATACATCTACGTGTAGTACTCTATACCATTTTTTAAAAAGGGCTTTACTAATTTACACTCCCACTCAAGAGTTCTTATTTCTCTGTGTCTCAACAACTTTTACATTTCATCTTTTTGATAAAAGTCATTCTACCAAGAGTAAAGTGATATCTCATTGTGTTCATAATTTGCATTTCCCTAATGAATAGGGATGCTGAGCATTTTTTTTCTGTTTTCCATTTGTATGTCTGCCTTTGAGAAATGTCTGTTCTCAAAGAAATGTACTTTGAGAAAAGTAGGAAAAGTACTCTTCCTACTTTTTACTCAGCTTGTTGATTTTCATGCTGTGAAGCTATTTATGCGCCTTATATATTTTGAATATTAATCCTTTTACAGATGTGTAGTTTGCAAATGTTTTTTCCTCTTCTGAGGGTTGTCTTTTTGTTTTCTCGACTGTTTCCTTTGCTGTGCAGTATTTTTTCAGTTTGGTGCTATGCCAATTTGTCTTACCTTGCTTTGTTGCCTGTGATTTCAAAGTCATATCTAAAAAACTGTTGCCTATTCGAATGTGACGGAAAACTTTCCCTAGGTTTTCTTTTAGTTGTATTACTATAGTGAAAGTATTGTGAGGATGAAGTCTGTCTAGTGAAGAGTTAATTGTCTTCTTGACATTGTACCAATATGTTGTTTGTCTCTGGATTTTGTTTTCTTCCTTTAAGTAATAATGCCATTTATTATAGCAAGATGGCAACATAGCTGAGCTCAAACCCTAAGTTCTACCTCGCTGTGTTTGGAAGAAGCTGTGTCTGCCCAGCTCTTCTTCCTTTCAGTAGCTGCCCCCTGGAAACTTGAGATTCCCTGCACCTGTGCCGTTCAGTCAACCAAGGACCCGCGGTTCCCATGAGGTCTACCTGCTCTTCCTCGTCTGACTTCCTCCCTTCACGGACCCTCCACTCCCTTCGCTTTTACACGGTTCTAGAAGCTTCAAATTGTCCTCTGACTCTACACACACCAAAGAAGGCAGCTTTCTCCTACTGTTTTCCTGCCTGGGCAGTATAAACAGAAGATGTATAAACAGAAGATGCCCTCCAGTGAAAAGCAAAAGAAACACAATTTTTTTTTTTTTTTTTTGTAGAGACAGAGTCTCACTTTATCACCCTGGGTAGAGTGCCGTGGCATCACACAGCTCACAGCAACCTCCAGCTCTTGGGCTTAAGCGATTCTCTTGCCTCAGCCTCCCTAGTAGCTGGGACT
>CAUYON010050833.1:0-24328 GCA_963573935.1 Arctocebus calabarensis | reverse complement strand
AAAAAAAAAAAAAGAAGAAGAAGAAGTGATCTGGGCTAATAACAGAGATAAAAGAATGTTCTGAAAAAGTTTCTTGCAGGAACACTTCCTTGGGGATATTAGGGTCACCAGTCAATGGTCTCTGAAGACAATTGTGATTTTGACTCTGGTGACTTTTCTAGGAACTACCTGGAGATAAAACATAACCCTGAGACTTTTCCTGTCATCAAAATTTTGAAGCAAATCAAAACACAAGGAATATAATACAATTAAGTTTGAGAACGTCCCACTGCGCCCTTATGTTGGCAGCACTGTCCAAACAACTTGGTACGGTTTCACAGCCTTGGTATATCAGTGTCTCACAGCTGCCTTTGTGTCAACATGTGGCAATGCCTTGCTGAGTGGCATTCATTGTTGCTGTGTGCTGTTGCGAAAATACGGGAGCTCGAATTATAGCAGCAAACAAACATTAAATGTCATATTAAACTTGGCAAGAGTGGAAGTGAAATCGAGACACGTTAGTCCAAGTATATGAGGAGTAATACCATGAAGAAAATGGCAACGTGCAATTGGATTAAACATTTTTATGAGGGGAGAGAAAATATCACTGATGAACAGAGTTCTGCCAGTAGCAAGCAGAACTGATGAAAACATTGCAAAAATCCATGTAATTACTTATCAAAATCATTGGCTGACTGTAAGAAGCACAGGTGACCGAGTAAGCATTGATAGAGAAACAGTTAGGAAAATTTTAACTAAAAATCTTTGCATGAGAAATGTGTTTGGAAAAATGGTCCCAAAGGAGTTCACCGGTAAACAAAAGCAAAGGAGAGTCAAAGTTTTCCAAGACCTTTTATAAAGGTAAGATGATGTTTTGGGCCATGTTATCACTGGTGATGACACAGGAGTGAACAAATACAACCCTGAAACAAAGTGTCAAAGTGCATGAAGAAAATCAGCCAATTCTCCATGACCAAAAAAGTTCATCAGTCCAAATCAAGAGTCAAAATGATATCAGAGGGATTGTTCATTCTGAATTTGTACCAGCTGAACAAACAGTTAACCAGGTTTACTATTTGAAAGTGCTGAAACGGCTGATTGAAAACGTTGATGAAAATGACAGTAACTTTTCACCAACAACTCATGGCTCTTGCATCACGACAATGTACCAGCTCACATAGCACTACCAGTGAGGGAGTTTCTAGTCAGTAAACAAATAACTGTATTGGAACACCCTCCCTACTCATCTGATCTGGCCCTCAAAGATTTTTTTCTTTACCCAAAGATAAAGGAAATACTAAAACGAAAACATTTTGATGACATTCAGGACAACAAGGGTAATACCATGACAGTTCTCATAGCCATTCCAAGAAAAGAGTTCCAAAATTACAATGAAGGTAGTGGGCACTCGCAATAGTACATAGTTTCCCAAAGGGAGCACTGTAGTAGTTGTATTTAGCAATAAAACATGTAACACTTTTCCTAGGATAAGGAGCTCACAAACTTAATTGTCAGACTGCATTTGTGGACGAATGCAATAAATGCCTGAATTGCTCTATTTAATTACTTTCAACTTTTGAAGGGGTTTGGTTCACTACCAAAATAATCTGAAACACTAGAATCCCATTAATCATTGGAAACCAATTATGTGGGAAGTTGTCGATTTGTAAGTTAATTTTGCACTTATAGGAGAAAAAATAAACCAAATAATTTTAAGGAACCACAGGCTTCTCTTACACTTCTAAATATAATTATGCCACAACATAGATAATGCTGCTCAAAATGCAACTTTAAGGAAAGACTAAACAAGAACTTTTAAGTCTCAAGGAAAATATAAACAGACTAAAAGAAGAATAATGGGAATTTGGGAAATTAGAGTCAAAGGAACATTATGTTCAAACTATATGTTATGGTTAGAGTGTCCCTGAAGCTTAAAAGAAAAAAAAAAAATCATGAAATTAGAGGGCTAGTCCTTAGGAATTGAAAAATGTGGTAATTATCTTGGTTGTGGTTAAGGGTACAGGTAATTCATTTTAAGTAACAAGCCACTGTATTTTCCTTCCTGAAATCTCACAGAAAAGTAATTTCAGTAAGATGAAAAACTCCAAATTGAAAAAATGGTTGCTTTGGCTTTCTTCATCACCTCATAGACCAAATAAAAAAGATTGTAGAACTGATTGCCCCCAATCGTGAAAAAATGAATTAGCCAAGAAAAAAATGACTCATCCAAAAGCTAGTTCAGAAACAAACTAAAATCGGGGGGGTATTTTTCTTAATTCTTTTTCATCTGAGAACAGAGAATCTATATTGCTCAGATTTAAAAAAGGGGGATGAGATGAAGAGAGAGAGAACTGCTTGGATGGTGTAAGAAGGTGTTATTAGAAGATCTGATAGAGTCAGAGAGGGTTACTGAACGTAGGAGACCTAGGGTAAGATACTTGAAAGTCTGTGTTGTGTGTGTCCTTTTGTCTCTGGGAAGGAGAGGGGCAATATACTCCATGGTGGAAAGGCCTACGCTTTCCTAACTCTGGCTGGCTGCCTTGTGTTAGCAAAATGTTATGTTGAGAGATGTTGCTACACGATTCAATATTCTTATGAAGCATTTCATAAGGTAGAGGATTAACAAAATGTTGGACTCAGAGGGAGAAAAAAACTACCATTGAATGACAAAAAATTTGGTGGTGTTTTGAAAACATAATAAACTCAAGAGATTATAGGTGATACCTTCTGTGACACTAAATTGAGTCAATTGTAAATGGAACCATATGTTAATGGAGGCCACCAAAAGGGTTAATGGTGGAGGATCAGGCCTCTGTTGTTTGTTCAAAATTGCTTGGTTTACTCCGTAGTTTCCCCTTGCCTGCTCTTGCTGCCTCGCTGACGGTGTCAGGAAAGGAGCTGTGTGGTTTGGTAGCTCTGGCCTTTTTCAGGAACTTGGAAAAATCTAAGGCAAGTTCAAAAGCTGCCCCATTCCCCTGCCCTCAGAGCCTATGTCCTTGAAAGGACCAAGCAAAGCATTTCCAATAATGTCTTGGTATTGGCTTCTAATTTGTTATACGAATCTGTTTTATAGGAAATGCCCATAAAAAAACCAACATGCTGCTAACAAGAATCATCATTGGTAAGAATCCCTGCTTACAGAACTGGCAGGTGGCTCACCTTGTTTCACCTCCTATCTTAGGCTCCCATTTTGCATTAAAAAAAAAATCTTGACACTTCTTTTCAGAGAGGCTAAAGTTTAGTTTTGGAACATTTGTGGACTCATGGGTGAAAAAAGCAAGGATTTTTGATGAAGGATTCATCAAAGACTGTTAGTTAGAGGTGACGGAAACATCATTCAAACTAGTTTAAGAAACGGGATGGCTGGATATTTATTGGTCTCCTACCTGGCAGGGGGTAGAGTTAGCTTAAGCAGAGCTGCACCCAAGCATTTAGATACTGTTGTAGCTTGAGCTCTCTTATATGCTCATGCTTGAATTCGTTTTCCTTCCTCTCTCTCTTTCTCCTCCCTCTCTCCCTTCCCACCCTCCCAGTCTCTCTCTATCTCTTCCTCCTACTTCTTCACCATATTTCTTGCATCTACCAGAATGTATCCTCAAGAGTCTCATCTGACAGCATCAAAATAGCCATTAGCAGCTCTTCCCTCTGATCCTGACAGCTTGGTCATCATAACAGAATTAATAGTCTCTCTTCAAACTTCTGGAAGAGGAAATCACAGAAAAGACTATGATTGCCCTGGCTGGAGCCCTGCATCCACAGTGAACCAATCACTATAGCTAAGGACAAGAGCTGGTCTATTTGCCAGGTCACCACATTCCTGTAGTCAAGTTGAGCCCCATCCAAGCCACCTGGACTAGTTTACCTTGGGTCAGGCAGGAATACTTCCTTGGTTCAATCTACTTTGTGATGAGGACAGTGGGAAGGCAGAATGATCTATTAAGACTGACCACTTCTAAGCTTGGCAGGTGGATGGTACAATTTAAGCTCTATAGGAAAGTTAATCAAGGCAATGTTTCTCATAGGAGCATTTTTATAGGAAATCTAAGAAAGAGAACTGGACAAACAAAATAAGAGCTTCCCTGGCCATCTCCTTTATTCATTCCTGGAAATTCTTCTTCCCCACTGTCAGCCCAGCCACTTCCTAAACTTTTGAACTGATCATGTTCTAGTTAGAAAATTCTAAACTGTCCTTATTTTCAGGTGACTCAGCCTCAAGACAGCCTTGCAGAGACCATGCTCTAACATTGCTCTTCAGTTCTACTGCTGCAATTCTGAATAATTTCAAGAAACCACATGGTATTCCATTGGGTTCCAAGACAGCCCAATGATAACCACTCCTTCCACAGATAGAAAAGTCAGACAGGAAATTCAATCCAATGGCCAGGCTCCTGCTACTTACTACCATAGCTTCTGCCTTGCAGAAACTCAATCTAGTTAGTTAAATGGAAGCCCAGGTGAATGTCTCCATCATTTGTACATAAATTCCACTCCCTATCCCTCTCTGTAGACTGATTTTCTCTACCTTCTTATCTGAGGCCCCAAACCGCAAACCAAGCTGCAAAATCTAAATAAGCTGTCAGCTCCAAAATATACCAGTCACTGGTCTTCAGTCAAGTTAGTTGCAAACATTAGTAGCTAAGTATGAACCATTGCTTTCCATGGATCTGAGATTCACTGACCTTTAATTGGCTCATTTGGGCCACTCTGCTCACATGTGTACATTCTAATACTCAGGCCATTCAAGTTGTCCATGAATGTTTTATCATGAGATGACAGAGTTACAATAGAGTGAGCAGAAATACATAAGAGGTTCTTATGTATTTCTTTTCTATTTTTTTTTTTTTTACAGTTTTTGGCCGGGGCTGGGTTTATGGGGCCGGCACTCTACTCACTGAGCCACAGGTGCCACCCAAGGTTCTTATGTATTTCTTAAAGCCCAGGTTCAAAATGGCACACTCTACTTCCATTGATGTGCCATTGGCCAACACAAGTCATGTGGCAAGCACAAAGTCCAGAGTACCAAGGTACTTTCTGCCCCTAATGAGACCATAAGGATGTGGATGCAAGGAAGGATGAAAAGTTGGGGTTAGGAATTGCCTGAAAGAGTATCTGATCAGACTAGCCCTTGCATTAGAGACTCAGGGTTAAAGCAGCCAATCCCACTCAATTAGCTCCAACCAGAGGGAAAACAGGAGTGTCTCACAGATGTAGGGTCAAAGGTACTGGGTGGAATAGTTCACTTAGAATGCAAGGTGGCCATGGGGAGAACATCGATTGACATGACTGAAATGACATTTCACTTCTCCTATAGAATATATTCTACTCCACAAGATGAACAGTGTGTGTCTGAGCATCCAGAGGCAGTTTCATTATCTGAGAGAAAAAAATAGAAGGGTAACATCCACTGTAATTTCATTTCATTTACTTTCAAAATCATTTTAGATCATTCTTTGAGAGGTTGATTACACCTGCCCCTCTTCATTCACGCAACCAGAGGGAGGATCACATGAAATTCTATTAAAGTTAATGCTTTGAAAAATTAACAATAAACAGAAGAGTATCATTAACCACCTACAGGATCTTTCTCTGACGAAGGTTATAAGAGTAAGATTGTCGGAGGGAATTTGTTTCTTCCATGATGCCAATTTTGGACATGGTCCTACCTTAGTATCAACCTTAGTATCAACTACCACTTCGTCAAATAAATACGACCTGACTCCCACTCATTCTTCAGGACTAGCTTAGATATCACCTCTTCTGGGTAACTTTTCTCAACTTCCAATTCCACTTTGATTTCCTTCATCTTTGCTCCTACCAACCACTGTACTTCCCCTGTAAATTGTTCTGTATTTGATGCTTTACTCATCAGTTGCTCCCAGTCTACTCTGTGCTCCCCCAGTCCTTGAAATAGACAGTCTTGCTCACCATTATATTGGGACCTTAGACAGAAGAAGCTCAGTAAGTGTGGACTAAATGACTAATCCCAGAGTTAAGTGTCCCTGGAGTCACTCACCACTATGTGACCTTGAGCAACTGGTCCTCCCTCTCTTCTTCTGTAAGGTGAAATTCTTTGACAAATTAGCTGGTTCTAAGTCTCAGTGTCCATCAGGACTCAAGAGTCACTTCTGAGGCTCATTGTCAGTATCGTCACTAATTACAGAGTTTCAACATGTTCAAAGGATTTGCTTTTAACACTGAGACCAAGAAAAGGGTCAAATTTGTTCATTAAAATAAAAATTATTCATTAAAACAATGCCACACTGGCAGAACTCAGAAATTTTAGGGTATATAACCACTCTTCTTAATAAGAAAATGGTAGAGTCATGTTATTATACATTTGTCCAAACCTATAAAATGTAAACTATGGACTTCGGGTAATATGATACATCAATGTAGCTTCATCATACATAACAAATTTATCCCTGTGGTGGGGGACAGTGATAATGGGAAATCTCAGTAACCTTATATTCAATTCAATTTTGCTGTGAACCTAAAACTGTTCTAAAAAATAATATCAATTAAAAATAATGTCAGACATATCTGCTGGCATCCTTTCATGACTTCTTAAGGGAATATGAAGATTACGAGATTACCATCAGTCAATACATACAAAGAATTCTTGGATGAGTCTATCGTACTATGTTAATCTCATCAACTTCATCTTTTGTATGTATAATAGTGGAAAACCAATATAAAGATGATGTTCATGGGATTGCTAAATCACTTTCAAGTACATTTTCTTTTAAATTCCTCCATCTATTTATATTTTAGCTTCATCATCTTGGAGGACTAGAGGTAACACCATTAACAAAATTTTGTTGAGATTCCTGTCACATGGCATTTTGTAAACTTAAAATTATGCAGAAGGGGCTCGGCACCTGTGGCTCAAAGGGCTAAGGCGCCAGCCATGTACACCTGAGCTGGTGGGTTCGAAACCAGCCCAGGCCCGCCAAATAACAATGACAAGCTGCAACCAAAAAATGGCCGGGCGTTGTAGCAGATGCCTGTAGTCCCAGCTACTTGGGAGGCAGAGGCAAGAGACTCACTTGAGCCCAGGAATTGGAGGTTGCTGTGAGCTGTAATGCCACAGCACTCTATCCAGGGTGACAGCTTGAGGCTCTGTCTCAAAAAAAAAAAAAATTATGCAGAAGGAAATAAATTCTAAATGAAAACGGAACTTTCTGTGCAAGTATAAGGGCTGGCTGTGTAACTTCAGTTATAAAAAAAATTGTCTCTAAAGTTATCAGGGAGAGGTATGATAGGAAAGCCATTCAATTTCTTTTTCCCTTTTTGATTTATGAGCACCCTAACAAGGTCAAATGCAAAACATGAGAAGCCTCTGAAGTGGCATGTGCCCTATTAAGTGTTTACCATGATAACTAAATGGGCAAATGAAGGGGATAATGACCTTTGACCATTAAAATCTTGTTGAGAGAAAACCAGATTTTTATTTTCTCTACCTTTACAATGATATTTGCTATAAAACAATATTATAACAAAATAGTCAAACTTTGAAAATGGTTACTTTGTGCCAGACATAGTTCTTACTGCTTTTCACTTTACTGGTTCATCTAATTCTTAAGCATACTATGAATTTATACCATTATGATCCCCATACCTCATAGTGAGGAAACTGAAACACAAACTAATTGCTTTGCCCAAGTTCGTGGAAATGATCAATAATAGAGCCAGAATTTGAACTCAAGGTGTCTGAATATACAGACCTTGCAGCTCTCTAATAATGGTACACCAAAAGAATTAAGAATAAGAGTCACACATAAGAATAGGATGTGTCAAGCATCCAAGCATCCTCTTTTCCCTCCTTTTACTTTGGCCAACCTCCTAGCTTATATATTTAAAAAAGGAATACATACTAGTGTACACAATAATCAAAATATGCTTTTTTGTATTTTATCTAGAATATAATAAATAAATAATGAGTTATTAGAAATAAATCCTTCCTTATACTTTAAATGCAGATGAATTAAAGTCTCTAATTTAAAGGCAGAAACTAGCAGAATAGATAAAAATATGAATCAACTATATGTTACTTGAAGAGAGACTTACTTTAGATGCAAAGACATAGATATATTAAAAGTGAAAGGCTAGAAAATATTATATGCATATTATAACCAAGGGGAGTTTGGAGGGGCTATACTAATATCAGACAGAATAGGCTTTAAATTAAAAAAAAAGGTTACAGAAGGTCAAAGAAAGGGCAGTGCCCGTAGTTCAGGGGGTACGGCACTGGCCACCTACACCCAGGCTGACATGTACAACAGCAACCTACAAAATGGCTGGAGGTTGTGGCAGGTGCCTGTGGTGCCACTGCTTGGGAGGCTGAGGCAAGAGATCACTTAAGCCCCCAAGAGTTTGAGGTTGCTGTGAGCTGATGACAAGGCATTCTACCAAGGGGGACATAGTGAGACTCTATCTCCAAAAAAAAAAAAAAAAAGGGACATTACATAGTTATAATAGAGTCTACACACCAAGAAGATAGAAAAATGATAAACAGGGTGGCGCCTGTGGCTCATCGAGTAGGGCACCGGCCCCATATACCGAGGGTGACGGGTTCAAACCTGGCCTTGGCCGAACTGCAAAACAGAAAAATAGCCTGGCGTTGTGGTGGGCCCTGTAGTCCCAGCTACTTGGAGGCTGAGACAAGAGAATCGCCTAAGCCCAGGAGTTGGAGGTTGCTGTGACACCATGGCACTCTACCAAGGGTGATAAAGTGAGACTCTGTCTCTACTAAAAGAAAAAAAACTAGTTGAGTGTTATGGTGGGCACCTGTAATTCTAGCTACTTGGGAGGCCGAGGTAAGAGGATCTCTTGAGCCCAAGAGTTAGAGATTGCTGAGAGCTATGATGCCATGGTATTCTACCCAGTATGACAGAGGGAGATTCTGTCACCCCCCCCAAAAAAAGAAATCTCAGAATCTCAGTCATATTTATTATGAATTAACCTGAATATAAAACGTGATCAATATTTGCTTTTTTAACTACCTTTCTTTCTTTCTTTTTTTTTTTTTTATTAACTACCTTTCCATCAATAAAATGTACAAATGTTTTGGTGGTGAGAATTATAGTATTTGTGTATCAGTAGATTTTAATTAGGTTTTTGGTGCATATAACTGTTATTTTTAATCAGCTCAATGCTACTGTTATTTATAGCATCCTTTTTACATGTAAGGCAGTTTGTTTTATAGTGGAACTGTTTTTGTCCACAGTATTATCCTTAACCAAAACAGAGGTGAATTCTGGGTACTCTGTTGCTTTCAATTTTCTGGTTAACAGACAATACTATACAAGTACTATCTTTTGGCTTTGAGTTCAGTGCAATCCTGTGTTTAGTAAATTTGTTATGCTTTAATAGCAGGACATTAGTGGGTCTCACGTGTGCATCACATCAATGTAAGTATTGCATTTCACATTAAGAAGACAAATTCAACAGATAAAAATTAAGTTTCTGTAGATTCAATGCCAGATCTGAATTGAAAAATAAACAAATGGACAATCTGTGAGAAAAGCAACTATAGTCAGAAGATTAGAAACAATATGTTACATGTTAAAACATTTCTGGAGACTACTTTAATTCTCTCTCTTGGTTCCTTTTGACTCCTCAGAATATGACAGATCTTCAGGGAAATAAACATTTCTTGCCACAGTCCAGTATTAGAGATGTGGAAGGTGTAGCTGCATTTTTAGGTTTTCATTGTTTTCCAGTTAATCATAAATAACTTTCTGGAATCTTTCACCTAAAATGAAAAATCTGTGTCACAGTGATAAGATCTGACATGGCTTGATTTTTTTTTTATTAAAGTTTTTTTTTTTTTTCTGGGTGTAGTTTTCTACATGTGTGATCATGTCGTTTTGCATACAGAGATAATTATATTGTGCACATACATTTTCTTTCTTCCTATATCTTCCTTTCTTTCCTTCCTTCCTTTTCTGTCATCATAGCTCACAGCAACCTCCAACTCCTGGGCTCAGGAGATTCTCTTGCGTCGGTCTCCCGAGTGGCTGGGACTGCAGGCACCTGCCACAACGCCCGGCTATCTGCTGAGGCGGGGCCTGAACTCGCCACCTTCGGCATATGGGTCCGGTGCCCTACTCAATGAGCCATAGGCGCCGCACTTGATTTTTTTTTTTAATAAAATGATATCAGTTTTTTGTTCTTGTTACTTGTTTCTTTTTCATGAAAATAGAAGAAACAAGATACAGACAACTTACCTTCTTCCTTTTAGCTTTTTGGTTGCTAGTATTTGGAGTAGGCAGAGATTTCACTTAATTGTGTGTTCTGTTAAGAAATTCTACTCTGGCTCAGTGCCTGTGGCTCAACGGGCTAAGGCGCCAGCCACGTACACCTGAGCTGGCGGGTTTGAATCCAGCCCAGGCCCGTGAAACAACAATGACAGCTGCACCCCCTGCCCCCCAAAAAAGTGGCCAGGTGTTGTGGCGGGCGCTTATAGTCCCAGCTACTTGGGAGGCAGAGGCAAGAGACTCGCTTGAGCCCAGGAATTGGAGGTTGCTATGAGCTGTGATGCCACAGCACTCTATCCAGGGTGACAGCTCGAGTCTCTGTCTCAAAAAAAAAAAAAAAGAAATTCTACTCTATTTTCTCCTTTTATTTCTTTTTCACTTTACTCTGCTTATTAATACAAGGTATCTATTACATATGATCTCAAAAATCTTGAAAAATATATAAATATTTTAAAAATTCAGTCTCAGTTTATTGCTGTTCTGTTTTGCTAGATTATTTGTCCTTAATCATTATTAAGAAATATCAGTTAGGTTCTTATTTTTTTCAAACAATTATAGCATTCACTCTAAAATGGCATTGCCTTTGTTTGTCTAAAAAATAGTCCACAACTTTGTGGCTTACAGCAAATATGTTTTATTATATATCATGATTTGAGGGTCATAAATTTGAGCAGAGTTTGGCTGGGTGGTTTTCTGTTTCACACAGAGTCAAGGCAGGTTATTCAGTGGTATTCAGCTGATGGCTGAGGGTCTAAGATAGATTTGCATATATAACCAGCATCTTGGCTGACCTGCGATGGTGGGCTCACCTGGGACTGTTGACTGGAGTACCTTTGTATAGCCTTCCTAAGGTGGTGTTCTCAGTGTGCTTGGGGTTCCTGTAATCAGGTCAGAAACTCCACCCTTTCATGATCTAACCTCAGGCGTCAAACAGCCTCACATGTGACATCTTCTGTTGGTTGAAGCCAGCAGTTCTTGGTCTGTGGGTTGGGACCCACAGGAACTGTATTAAAGGGCTGCAGTATTAGGAAGGTTGAGAACCACTGGTTGAAGCAATCACAAGCCTGCTCAGTTTCAAATGGAGGGAACATAAGGCCCATCACTCCATGGAAGGGGTATATAAGATTACAGTCATGTTTTGGAATGACCAGATCCTTCTATAAAAGACTTTTCCCCATTCCTTCTTCTAATGTCTAAAATACCTTTGAGCGTTCCTCATAGACTCATAAAAATGATCATTTGATGTTAAATTCACTTAAAGTGGCCTTTACAGTTCATGACACACACACACACACAGACACACACACACACACACATATATTTTCCCCTAGTATTTTTTGACTGAAATAAGGGTGTCAGTACCTCTGTTTATGACATATAAAGCTAGAAATACTAAGAGGTCTCTTCAGCAAGAATGAATTCATTTAATGGTGGACTTTATGCTCTACTTCCATGATAAAATATAGATTTTCTTTAAAAGCTGAAAATATAAAAATATAATTCTACTTTACTAAATGTAATATCCTAAGAAAAAACATAGAAGTAGAATATTCTCAAAGTCCTGTTTTTTAAATTTTATTTGAAATGTAAGTATATTATACCTGGAAACCTTTCTTCTCTACATTTCTCTACAAATAACCAAGCAAGTATTGATTGACGGATTAGACTTACTCATATTGCCTTCCCTTTCCCTGAGTGAGATGTTCTACTTATGTTTTTGACAGTTGAAAATGACTGCTTGCCAACATCGTCAAAGCTATGTTGAGTAAGAAATTATGTTCTTCAACATAGTTTTCCTACCTCTCATTCTTCTTATTTTCTTTTCCTTTTCATATCCATTGTTCTTATTGAGATGAAACAATTAAAAACAACTTGAAATTATGTGTCTTCCCTTTATTGGGCCCATGTATTCTTTGCTTAATTTTGTCAATTTAATTTTTAGAAATGGTTATAAAAGATGCCACTACTTTGCTGGCTAGTCCCCTCAACAATGACACCATCCTGTTTAATCAGCTCTGGCACTAGCAACCACATCGCACAGGGTCTGAGCCCACCACCCTTCCTCTGTTTAGAAGAAGGGCTATAGATCATTTCTATCACATTCTGGCAGCAGAGAACCAGATGACGCTCTGGGATACTATATGTTATATACCAAATGCTGGATTATAACAGAGCCTTGTGCTAGAATGACTCCTGGATTTGAAGCCAGGACGCTTGGTTCATCAAAGCGTAGTGCACATGATTCTGAGAAAATGTCTGAGGATAGCATTACTCCTATGTCTCCATCCATGTGGCTTATGTGGGGCTGAAGTCATCTCTAGCTTTGCTAAGCCCCTTATCTTAGGCCCATGGCACAGTGCAAAGGTGAGTGTATTCTACAGGTAAATATAACAAGAATTAGACTTTGGACTTTTGCTACGCTTAACACTTAAGTAGAAAGAAGTATTCTTTCTTTCTTTCTTTTTTCTTTTTTGAGACAGTCTCAACTGTAACTCTAAAGTAAGTCTCAAAATCAGGTAGTGTAAGTCCTCTATCAGTTCTTTTTGCAAATTATTTTGGTGATTCCTTGTAGTTCCTTTCCCCCTAGTTTTCTGTGCCACAGATCCCAGCCACGTCAGCCTCTGTAAACTGTTTTCTTAGCTTACTGAGACCACAGTGCTTTGCTTGGCACTTACCCCCTCTAATGGGGCCTGGAAGGTGCCTCTCTGCAATAAATCTATGTAATTTGTAGGGTTTATGAGGTCTGATAATTAGGCTCATGAAGTTTCTACAGTACAGTCACATTGGGAGTGCTAAAAAGACAACTCAGGTTTCATAACCTTGGCATACCAGTGTCTCTGTCGTGAACTTCATTGGCAGAACTCATACCTTGCTCATTCTACTTTTCTTAGAGATAACAGCCCTGTCCTGCCTCTAGTCCACCATCTGAAGACAGTTGGTTCAAATATCTTTATCCATTTTTCTAGTGTTTTACCACATAAGCGCTAGTTCAGCAAAAATTCTAAAATGGCAAAAGCCACAAGTTCCAACAGTACAAGTTTTTAAACCAAAAGCAATTTTTCCAAAAGATATAATTTTTAAGAGTATTTAAAAATGATTTTAACATTACCAAAAGGACATTGGATAAAAAATAAATGTGTGGGGGGAACAGGGGAGGTAGGAGGGGATTGTTGTGTTCTCACTTAATGGGCACAATTTGGGGTTATCTGGCATCCTCCTGGGGGTGGGACACAACTATAACATGGACTAAACCTAACAAATGCAAACTTTGTAACCTAATTCTTTGTACCCTCAAATTAACCTGAAAAAAAAACCTGAGGCTACCTTTATAGAGGTTAAATAACAAACAAAACAAAGACCACAGTCATGATTATGAATTGATGTCAACATTTTTCAGTGTATGTCCCATCTACTTTTTTTTCTCTAGCTTCATCCTCTAAGGATAAACAAAATGTTTTTGTTTTAAAAAGAAATGAGTTAATTGAGAAATGATGGCTAGGTGCCTGTGGCTCAGCGGGCTAAGGCGCCAGCCACGTACATCTGAGCTGGCTGGTTTGAATCCAGCCCGGGCCCACCAAACAACAATGACAACTGCAACCAAAAAATGGCCAGGTGTTGTGGCAGGCGCCTGTAGTCCCAGCTACTTGGGAGGCAGAGGCAGGAGACTCGCTTGAGCCCAGGAATTGGAGGTTGCTGTGAGCCGTGATGCCACAGCACTCTATCCAGGGTGACAACTTGAGGCTCTGTCTCAAAAAAAAGAAAGAGAGAAATGATAAATATTTCTTCCAAAAATAAGTGTTATATTTGATTTAAAATGGCTATTTGGTGGTGGGGAGAGGCAAAATGGTGGACTGAAGCCAGCTTTCAGAAGAGGCTCCCGTCCAGAGGGAAAAATACTGGCCAGAAACAACCCAACAAAGCAGAAGATGGGGAACTGAGCTGAGAGAGAAGATCGATAGGTTCACATCACTCCTGCTGAGGCAAGCTGGGACTCCAAGGAAACAAGTTTCAGGTATAAAACCCATCCCGAAGAGGACGGAAATCCTTCCCTCCCCCCCTCATGAGAGCGGCTTGAGGCAAGTAGAGAACAGAGGACCTTTTGTTTCACCAAAAGGGAGAGAACGACTGAGGGCCGGGGCTCGCTCCACAGAGAGACACCACTGCAAGCCCAGGCAGTCTCTTGCTTGGGCCAAAAGTTGATCTAATATTCTCCCTACCTCCCTGAACTTCCAATCCACCCCTCCCCCATCTCCTGGTGGTCTGAAAGACTACCCCCCCTGCAAAATCTGGGGTGTTTGGCAGATTTTTGCTAGGGCAGGGCATCTCATGAGCTGAGGGGCAGTTATGCTGAAACTATAACTTTAATAGAGGTGGGACTTGTCCCATGTTTGGAAAGAGCATAGTGTGGGACCTGCATCACTGCTCTGTGACTCACCCACTTCTGCTACCAGCAGAGTACCCGGCAAAGGCTCCCTGGCTTCCCTCCCAGCTTCTGTGACTGGGAACTGTGGCCAGCAACTCCCACTTGGCTCTTGCAATCCATGGCCAGAGGCTCCTGCACGGCTCCTGTGACCTGCTGCTTGGAGGCCGGTGACTCCCCACTCGGCTCCTGTGATCTACACACAGCAGTACCCTAGACCACCCATGACAGTGGCAGCACCACCCCTGATAGTGGTGGCAGCTCTAAGGTCCCTCCCACTGGGGTCAAACTTGGGAGAGAAACCTCCCTAATCCAGAGGAACAAGGTGGGGAATCTGACCTGACCTCCCAGAGGTGGAGTGTGGCCAAGGCAGAGGTGTGGTCTCTGAGGGAGAGAACCATACTCTTCCACAGTAATCGCTGGCTGGGCCCAAACACAGGTCAAACACTCCCCAGTTTCCAATGATCACTAGAGGGAATCAGGCCTGAACTAGTCCTGCTTACAGGTCCCAAAGTGAGACAGCCCACTGGGGAGGCATTGTCTCCTCTTTGACTTAGGTGCTAATCCCTGGTGTACTTCAGTATTAGAGAGAGATGGGCTGAAGCCCTGCGGGGTAACCAGTGACTGGGGATGATGGTGATGCAAAGTGGGAAAACAGACCCCACCCCCCCCAGAATAATTCTTTTGCTTGGTGGGCCTTTCTGACTCGTCAGACCACTGAAGTGAGTCACACTTGAGCTATCAGTGGCCATCTGCTGTCCAGTTGCTGGAGACCTTTTGAACTCTCCCACTGGATTAGTGTTTCTGCTGAACGGAACAATTGGTTTAGAACTCTTGATCTCGGCCAATCGCCCAGGGACTCCCCCAATATACCCTGGTTGTGTTGTAGAGGGAGGCTCTGATTCTCCTCTCCTAGTCATTGCCAGTGGGGGGCAGAGTGTCTTAATTGCTTGTATTCCTCCACAGCTGATATTTCAACCCAAAGTCATTAATCCACTAAGATTGGTCAGAGTCTAGCTAAATACAAGTCAGACCCACCTAGCCCAATCATGCCAAATGGGTCCCCAGAGTCTCAGGCTGTAGTACTGAATGGGACCTTGGTAAAGCCATAGGGGAAAAACCTCAGTCACCAGACCCAACACTCTGGTAAAAGGCTGAATAATTACATCGCCAGAAGCCCTTAATTTAAGTCCACCTTACAAGCCTCTCTGAATAAATGGTGAAAAAATAAACATGGGGGCAGCTTGGCACCTGTGGCTCAAGCAGTTAAGGCACCAGCCACATATACCTGAGCTGGTGGGTTCAAATCCAGCCCAGTCCTGCCAAGCAACAAAGATAGCTGCAACCAAAAAATAGCCAGGCATTGTGGCAGGCAGCTGTAGTCTCAGCTACTTGTGAGGCAGAGGCAGGAGAATCTTTTGAGCCCAGGAGTTGGAGGTTGCTGTAAGCTGTGCTGCCATGGCACTCCACCCAGGGTGACAGCTTGAGGCTCTGTCTCAAATAAAAAGAAAGAAAGAAAGAAAGAAAAATAACCAAAGGGCAAAATCAGCAGAAAAACTCAGGCAACATGAGTAATCAGAGTAGATCATCTCCCCCAAGGTATGACAAAGGAGATGCAAAAGAAGATCCTATTCATAAACAAATGCCTGAGATGTTAGAAATTGAGTTCAGAATTTGGATAGCAAATAAGATTAACAAAACTAAAGTAAATTTGGAATTAGAAGTTCAAGGAATAATTCAAAAGTTGGCTCAAGATTTCAATGAATTCAAAGAAAAAATCATCAAAGATTTCGACAAATTGAGAAAAGACGTTGCATCCCTCAAAGACCTGAGAAATACAGTGGAATCCCTCAGTAATAGGATGGAGCAGGCAGAAGAAAGGATCTCAGACATTGAAGACAAAGCTTTTGAATGTTCCCAAATGCTCAAGATGAAGAGACATGGAGAGCAAAGACAGATCATTCCTTGAGAGAGTTGTGGGACCACTCCAAAAAAGCAAACATTTGCCTTATTGGAATTCCTGAAGGTGATGAGAATGATCTAAAAGGCACAGATGCTCTACTCCAAGAGATTTTAGAGGAAAACTTTCCAAACATCACAAGAGATGCTGAAATTCAGATAGTAGACAGTTTCAGAACCCCAGCACAACTCAATCCAAATAAAGCATCCCCTAGACTTATTGTAATTAACTTTGCCAAAGTTAGTATGAAAGAGAAAATCCTGTAAGCAGCCAGATGTAAGAAAATCACAACCTACAAGGGGAGGACCAGTAGAATGACTGAAGATCTTTCTGCTGAAACATTTCAAGCCAGAAGAGGATGGTCATCAACTTTCAATCTCCTAAAACAAAACAACTTTCACCCCAGGGTCCTGTATCCAGCTAAACTGAGTTTCATTTATGATGAAGTCAAATACTTTAATGACATTCACACATTTGCCATAACTAACCCAGCTCTTCAAGATATTCTCAGATGCATCCTCCATAATGACCACCACAATGCTCTACCACCAAAGTAAACTCACTCAGAAGTTATTAATCAAAACTCAACTTCCACAGTGGCAAAAGGATTAAAAATGTCCATAGGTCTTTCAAAAAACTTGCCACCCAAAATACTACTGGGATCATCAATACTCTCAATTAACATGAATGGCTTAAATTATCCTTTAAAGAGGCACAGGTGGGCAAACTGGATACAAAAACTCAGGTCAGATATCTGTTGTATACAAGAATCTCATCTTATCTTAAAGGATAGATATAAACTCAGGGTGAAGGGATGGACAACTATAATTCAGGAAAGTGGAAAACAGAAAAAAGCAGGGGTTGCAATTTTATTTGCAGATACATTAGGCTTTAAACCAACAAAAGTAAGGAATGACAAGGATGGTCACTTCATATTTGTTAAGGAAAACACTCAACATGATGACATATCAATTATTAATATTTATGCATCCAACCAAAATGCTCCTCAATTTATAAGCAAGACCCTAACAGATATGAACAATCCGATATCTTCCAGCACCATAATAGTTGCAGATTTTAACCCCCCTTTGGCATTGTTGGATTGATCCTCCAAGAAGAAACTAAGCAAAGAAATTCTGGACTTAAACTTCACTATACAACAATTTAATAGACATCTACAGAACATTTCATCCCAACAAAATTGAATACACATCCTTCTCATCAATCCATGGAACATATTCCAAAATTAATCACATCTGAGGTCACAAGGCTAACCTCAGCAAATTTAAAAGAATAGAAATTACTCCTTGTATTTTCACAGATCATCACGGAATAAAAATTGAACTCACCAATAACAGGAATCTGCATAATGATACAAAGACATGGAAACTAAATAACCTTATGCTGAAACATAGCTGGGTCAAAGAGGAGATTAAGAAGGAAATTTCCAAATTTTTGGAACAGAATGATAATGAACATATGAATTATCAGAACCTCTGGGATACCAATAAGGCAGTCCTAAGAGGGAAATTTATAGTGCTGCAAGCCTTTCTTAAGAGACTTAGAAAGTGAGGAAGTCAACAACTTAATGGGCCATCTCAAGCAATTGGAAAAGGAAGAACACTCCATCCCAAACCCAGCTAAGAAAAGAAATAACCAAAATTAGAGCTGAATTAAATGAAATCAGAAACAAAAGAATTATTCAAAAGATCAATGATCAAAAAGTTGGTTTTTTGAAAAGTTTAACAGAACAGATAAGCCCTTGGCTAGCCTAACCAGAAATAGAAAATGAAAATCCCTAATTTTACCAATCAGAATTGACAAAGGCTAAATAACAACAGACACCTTAGAAATTCAAAAATTCATCTTCTTTAAAGACGACAGATGAATGGCCAGTAAACACTTGAGAAAATGCTCATCATCCCTAAGTATTAGAGAAATGCAAATGAAAACCACTCTGAGATACCATCTAACTCCAGTGAGAATGGCCTATATCACAAAATCTCAAAATTGCAGATGCTGGCGTGGATGTGGAGAGAAAGGAACACTTCTACACTGTTGGTGGGACTGCAAACTAATACAGCCTTTTTGGAAGGAAGTATGGAGAAAGCTCAAAGAACTCAACTTAAACCAACCATTTGATCCTGCAAACCCATTACTGGGCATCTATCCAGAAGGAAAAAAAATTTTTATCAAAAGACCCTTGTTTATCACAGCCCATTTACAACTGCTAAAATGTGGAAGCAGCCTAAATATCCTTCACCCCAGGAATGGATTGGTAAGCTATGGTATATGTATACCATGGAATATTACTCAGCTATCAAAAACAATGGAGACTTTGCAGCATTTGTACTAATTTGGATGGAGATGAAACACGTTATTTTTAGTGAAACATCACAGGAATGTGATGAATCCTGTGTATTCAACTTTGGAGGACAATTAGTGACAATTAATGACACATTGGGGATTGGGGGAAGGAGAGAGCAGACAGTGAGAGAAGGAGGGAACAGAAGCATGAATCCTATGTATTCAACTTTGATTGGAGGACAATTAGTGACAATTAATGACACACTGGGGTATGGGAGTAGGAGAGAGCAGACAGAGAGAGAAAGAGGGAGCAGGTGAGGGAAAGAAAACAAAAAAGGGAAAGAAAATAGTGACTAATTCTCACACAAATTGGATTCAGTTTTGACCAAAGTACATTATTTAAACATTAATTTTTAATTCAACTTGTTAATATGTTGTTTAGGATATTGCATACTCATTTATAAGTGAAATATGTTTGTTATTTCCCTTTATAACAATATATTTTCTTCAATTTCAATATCACGTGTATCCAGATCAAGTAGAATGATTTTGAAATATTTCTTCTTTTTCTATTGTCTATAAGATTTGGCATGATCTGTTTTTGAAACTCTCCTTTACTTTCATTTATATACTTTTAGTTGTCTATTTTTTGAGACTTTGGAAAAAAAAAATAAGTTAACTGATGACTTCGTACTGAGCCTCAGAGTCAAAGCACTCTATAATGTCTTATTTGACAATGTGAACATGACTTTCCTGGCATTATTATTACTAATATTGCTTAATATTTTGATGCAGTAATCATCTGTTTACTTTTCTGAATTTATTTATCTTCGTTCATTCTGTATGTGGTTTTTGTTTCTAGTCCTTAACTTAAACATTGTTATCGTTATTAAATTTTAAGCCTTTTAAATTCTGTGAAGGCAAAAAGTGGAAACCTATTTAACACTTGTATATATAAAAATAAAAAAAATTAAAAAAATGCTTAATGAATACTACAAAAAACTCTATTCTCAGAAATATGAAAATCTGAAAGAAATTGACCAATACTTGGAAACTTGCCACCTTCCTAGACTTACTGAGAAAGAATTAGAACTGTTGAACAGACCTATATCAAGTACTAAATAGTATCAACTATATGAAGTCTCACAAAAAGAAAAAAAACAAAAAACAAAAAAGGAGTCCAGGACCAGAATTCTACCAAACCTTTAAAGAGGAACTAGTACCTATATTACAGAACCTCTTCCAAAGCATAGAAAAAGAAGGAATACTTCCCAACAGAGTCTATTTGCTATGAAGCAAATATCACCCTGATCCCCAAACCAGGAAAAGACTCAACCAGAAAAGAAAATTATAGACCATCTTTAATGAATATAGATGCAAAAATATTCAATAAGATCCTAGCAAATAGAACCCAGCAATACATCAAACAAATTATATACCATGACCAAATTGGCTTTATCCCAGGGTCTCAAGGATGGTTCAATATACATAAATCTATAAAAATAGTAAATCACATAAACAAAATAAAAAAAAAAACATATGATTCTCTTGATCAATGCAGACAAAGTTTTTGATAATATCCAGCATCCTTTTATGATTAGAACACCTAATAAAATAGGTATAGAAGGGACATTTCTTAAACTGATAGAGGCCATCTACAGCAAACCCACACCCAATATTGTATTGAATGGAGTTAAATTAAAATTATTTCCACTCAGATCAGGAACCAGGCAAGGTTGCCCACTGTCTCCACTGCTTTTTAACATTGTAATGGAAGTCTTAGCCATTGCAATCAGGCAAGAAAAGGTGATGAATTTATCCATATAGGGTCAGAGCAGATCAAACTTTCACTCTTCACAGACAATATGATTGTATATCTTGAAAATACCAGGGATTCTACTATAAAACTGTTAGAAGTGATCAAGGAATATAGCATCAACTCAGGTTACAAAATCAATACTCACAAATCTGTAGCCTTTATGTATACCAACATGAGTCAAGCTAAGGGTGGAGGGGCAAGATGGCTGGCTGGAAGGGACAGAGGCTCCTGTCCAAAGGAAAAATGACCTCCAGAAACTGCCCAATTGAGCTGAAGACTGGGAGCCCAGCAGAGAGAGAGAGAAGTAATAACTGCAGGTCATCCCTGAGGCAAGCTGCAACTTCCAGAAACCAAGCTTCAGGCAGAAAAACTGAAATAAAGTTTTCCGCCATTCTGAACTTCCAGAATTCCCTTCTCCCCTTAATGGTGCACCAGAAGCCTGACCTCTGCTGAAACTGAGGGAGGAGGACTTGAGCAGTGCCCACCCTCCCTATTTGCTGGACCAGGCACCCGCCAGGTAAGAGACTCTGGGGCCCCACCGAACGGTAGCCCCCAGGCCAGGGATGTCACAGGTCTGATCTGTGTCTGACTGGGCCTTGGCCCACAGCCCACAGCAGCCAGGAACTCTGCAGAGACTCCCACGAGCCTGATTTGCACCTCGCCAGGCATTACCGCTGCCAGCAGTGGCCAGGAAATCTGCCAGGACTCCCGTGTGGTGCCGATCTGAGCCCCACCCAGCCTCAGCCTGAGGCCCACCAAGACCCCTGCCCAGCTCCGATCAGTGCCCCACAGCAGCCAGGAACTCCACTGTGCAGCGACCCACATGTGGCACCAATTGGCACCTCAAACTGGCCTTGACTCGCCGCCAGCAGAGGCCAGGAAGTCTGCTGGGACTCCCTCCTGGAGCCGATCTGTGCCCCACCCGGCCTCAGTCTGGCTCCCACCGGGTCCCCCCGCCTGGATCCGATCCCTGCCTCAGGTCTGCCACCCACAGTGCCGGGAACTCCACTCCACCAGGACCCCTACACCACTTCTTTTGACACCCCCTGGGCCTTGGCCTGCTGCCAGCAATGGCCAGGAAGTCCACTGGGACTCCTGCATGGCCCCAATTGGCGGCCCACCACCAGCAGCGGCCAGGAAGTCCATCGGGACTCCCTCTTGGGGCCAATCTGTTACCCACCCAGCCTCGACCCCCCCATTCATGCCCCAGGCCTGCTGCCCACAGCGGCCAGGAATTCCACTCTGCCAGGAATCCCGCTGCCCCATTTGGCACTGTGCTGGGCATTGGCCCACCACCAGCAACAGCCAGGAACTGCGCCACTGCCAGAAATCCCGCATGGCCTGATTGGCACTCCGTGGTGCCTTGGCCCACCACCAGCAGCAGCCAGGAACTCCAAGAGACTCCCTCCTGGTGCCAATCAATGCCCAGCCTGGCCATGGCCTGCCGCCTGCTGAGACCCTGCTTGGCTCTGATCCACGCCCCAGGCCCGCCCCCTCCCTCTGGAGCACTCCTCCCAGCTAGAGACTGCTGGAGGCACAGGCTCCCTTTGCAAAGGCCACTGGGTGCCCCATCCCACACCGTGCTGCTTGATCTGGGTGTGCCAAACTCCAGAGCTGCTCCTGCAGCCAGAACTTCCTGGGTGGGGCAGTCCCAGAAGAGCTACATAGAGTCACTCCCTACAAAGATCCAGCAACAACAGAGTGATCCTGCCTGGGTCTGATCTGGCAGAGAAACCTCCCCAACTCTGAGGAGGGTCATAGGCAACAGTGAAAAATAATCATGAGGCGGAATCAACAGAAAAACTCTGGGAATATGAATAATCAGAGTAGATCTACTCCCCCAAGGAACAACAAGGTAGATACCGCACAAGATCCCTAGCATAAGTAAATGGCTGAGATGTCAGAAGTTGAATTCAGAGTCTGGATAGCAAATAAGGTCAGTGGAATGGAGGAAAAGATGGAATTAGAATTTCAGGCAGTAATCCAAAAGATGACCCAAAAGATGTCTCAAGAATTCAACGAATTCAAAGACAAAATGCCCAAAGATTTTGACAAATTGAGACAAGGTGCAGCCCTCAAAGATCTGAGAAATACAGTAGAATCCCTGCAAGCAGAAGAAAGGATTTCTGACATGGAAGACAAGCTTTCAAATGCTCCCAAACTTTCAAAGGGGAAGAGAAATGGAAGGCAAAAATGGATCATTCTCTCAGACAGCTCTGGGATAACTTGAAGAAAACCAATATTCGCCTTATAGGGATACCTGAAAATGATGAAGTGGCGTCACAAGGCACAGAGTCTCATCTTTATGAGATTATGAAAGAGAACTTTCCAGACATGCCAAGAGATTCTAATATTCATATAGCAGATATTTTCAGAACCCCAGCACGACTCAACCCAAATAAGACATCCGCCAGGCACATCATAATTAACTTCACTAAAGTTAATATGAAGGAGAAAATTCTGAAAGTAGCCAGACGTAAGAAATCCATTACCTACAAGGGGAAGAATATTAGAATAACTGCAGATCTCTCTGATCAAACCTTTCAAGCTAGAAGAGAATGGGCATCAACATTTAATCTCCTAAAACAAAAGAACTTTTAACCCAGGATCCTGTATCCAGCTAAACTGATTTTCATTTATCATGGAGAAATTAAATACTTTAATGACATCCACATGCTGAAGTAATTTGCTATAACTAAGCCAGCTCTCCAGGATATTCTCAGACTTATCTTCCATAATGACCAGCGTAATCCTCCACCACAAAAGTAAACTCACCCAGACACTTTTTCTCAAATTTCAACTTCCACAGTGATGAAAGGATTAAAAATGTCCACTGGACTTTCTAAAGATTTATCATTGTTTTCAATTAATGTGAATGGTTTAAATTGTCCACTAAAGAGGCATAGGTCAGCTGACAAAAACTCAGGCCAGATATCTGCAGCACACAAGAATCTCATCTTACCTTAAAAATAAATTTAGACTCAAGGTGAAGGGATGGTCATTTATATTCCAGGAAAATGGTAAACAGAAAAAAGCAGGTGTTGCAATCTTATTTGCAGATACAATAGGCTTTAAACCAACCAAAGTGAAGAAGGATAAAGACGGATATTTCATATTTGTTAAAGGTACTACTCAATATGATGAGATTTCAACTTTTAATATTTATGCACCTAACAAGAATGTGCCTCAATTTATAAGAAAAACTCTAATAGACATGAGCAACTTGATTTCCTCCAGCTCCATAGTAGTTGAAGAGTCTAATACTCCTTTAGCAGTGTTGGATAGATCCTCCAAAAAGAAGCTAAGTAAAGAAATTTTAGATTTAAACTTAACCATTCAACAATTGGATTTAACTGATATCTACAGAACATTTCATCCTAATAAAATTGAATACACATTCTTCTTATCACCCCATGGGACATACTCCAAAATTGATCACATCTTAGGTCACAAGTCTAATCTCAGCAAATTTAAAAGAATAGAAATTATTCCTTGCATCTTCTCTGACCATCATGGAATAAAAGTTGAACTCAATAACAACAGGAATCTGCATACTCAAACAAAAACATGGAAGCTAAATAACC